>LR812522.1:6164412-6444412 GCA_903798195.1 Danio kyathit | reverse complement strand
ATTCACTTATAGACTGATTTGATTTAGCTTGCGTCACATTGGATTAAAGTTTATGCCTGGATGATATTTCTGCACGCACAGCAAGAAGGTCGCTGGTTTGATTCCCGGCTGGGTCAGTTGGCATTTCTGTGTGAAGTTTGCATGTTCTCCCTGCGTTCGCTTGGGTTTCCTCCGGGTGCGCCGGTTTCCCCCACTAGTCCAAACACATGTGCTACTGTATAGGGGAATTGAATAAGCTAAATTGTCTGTAGTGCATGAGTGTGAATGTCTGTGTATGGATGTTTCCCAGTACTGGGTTGCAATTGTAAGGGCATCCGCTGCATAATAGATATGCTGGAATAGTTGGCGGTTCATTCCGCTGTGGCGACCCCTGATGAATAAAGGGACTAAGCCCTGAATGAATGAATGAATGAATGTTCACATGGATGTTTTAGCTGTTTAGCTGCGCAATGGTATAAAATAACCACTGTAATTGTATTTAGCAAGTGACCGTCTAATAATTAGTTCATTGAAACTAATTAAAGAGGAGTCAATTCAGACTTTGAATCGACTCGTGATTCTTAAATCCTCTGAATCAAGGAATCAGTTCATTTTAGAATCGACTCCCAGCCCTTAACACTACATTTGTAGCATTTTAAATCCACCAGAAGTTTATTCTGACCAATGAGTGAACAACATTACGCGAAGTGCTTATTGGATGGCTGACCTAGTTGTCTGAGCTAAGATCTGAAGAAAGCAGGATTAGCTCTTACGTTTTCAGGCCTGAGGGAAGAGAAAACCTACCTGAGGATAAGAGGGCTTGACTTTAAAGTCGAGTGAATTATGGCCCTCCAATGAGATCAAGGGGCCTGACCCACATTAGAGCGTATTTAAAGGTTTCTTTAGGAATGACATCATGTGACAGAGAGAAGCTGAGCTGAATTGTCACCGCTTTCCAGTGCAATTGCATTACTGGAGGATTTTTCATCACAAACTATAAGCCTATGCAGTGAATGCAATTCTTAAAGTTTAGCTAGTGTTTTCAGGAATGGATCAAATGATTCAAGAACAGATTCATTTAGGAACACTGGGATGCACACGCTGTAAAAAATTCTGGGTTTCACACAATTGATTTTTGTGTTGGGACAACATGAAGGAATTAATTTAGCTTATTAGTTTTTACGAATTCATGTAGATTAAACACGAAACAATTAAGCTGCCCACAAAAACCCTCAAGAAGTGGTTTCAGCTTATTTTAAATAAGTAGTTTGAACAAACAGCATATTTCGAGTGCTGAAGATGTTCTTAAAAAAGACAATATTGTGTCAAAAATGTACTGTACCTCACTAAATACACAAATCGCCACTCTTGCTTGTGAGATATTATGTAAAGTTCTTGCTTTGCATGTCAAATGGCAAATGATACGCCAAATACAGATCTAGTATTTGTTTTCTACACTTAAATTTTCCAATTCAGTCATGCAGTATAGACATTGAAATACAAATAATGAGAATTTTGAAATAACAAATCGCAAAAAAGAATCACATCTATAGTGAGGAATCGATTCTTGGAATTGATTCTATTCCAGAATCAGGAATCAGCATCCGAACAACTCTAGTAGTTTTGTAATCTCACTGCATATATGCATGGATCCTGTAAAAGTTCTCAGGACCTGAAAGAGTGTTTTTGAATTAAAATAAAATTTAGTAAATCCAATGAATCGTTTTATGAACACAGGCTCATTGTAAAAATGTACCTCATATACATTTCTGGAGAGCGCAAATTATGTAGCCAGAACTACTGTACCTATGGCTGCATATCTTCTTTAAAATGAACGCTACGGGGTGGTATGTCCTGCCGACGGCTTCGGTTTCTTTTCGCGCTACCAGCTGATTGCTTGTGTGGATGGGTTTTCCGCTGTTACCAGTTTGCCCAGTGGCTCACTGTGTATGTCGGTGGACTTGAGACGCAGAAAGGAGTTGAACACAACAACGGTTTTCGTCGAGTCCGACGAAGAACAGTTCCAGAAAGTGGGTAAAGCAAAAACAAAAGGCAAAAAAAAAAAGAAGTAAATAACAGGGTGAGAATGTGGTAAGATGTGAAAATGTGGTAAAAATCAGGCGAGCGCTTTTCTTTTTCTGGATTACTTTTGAAAACACTGTCGGTTGGGTTTAGGGAAGGGGGTGGATCGGGGTATCAGTCAGTCAGTCAGTCAGTCAGTCAGTCAGTAAGTCAGTCTGTCGACAGCGGCCTCTGGTGGATTTACATGAGAACAGCAGGCAAGAATGGCACTCGCTAGAGAAAATACACAGCGGGCTCTGGTGGATTCGCGAAAACAAAAACTGCAAAAAACTTAGCTCCTGTGACGTATTTCGCGCTGTCCAGAAATGTATACAGGGCTACGTTTCAATAATGAGCCTTGGTTGGTTTTTGTTTCAGTGTTTAAGTTGTTGTTTTGCATGTAAATTAGCAAATGATACACCAAATACTGATCTAGTATTTGTTTTCTACACTTAAATTTTCCAATTTAGTCATGCAGTATAGACATTCAAATTCAAATAGTGAGAATTGAAAAAAGAATCACATCAATAGTGAGGAATCGATTCTTGGAGTTGATTCTATTCCAGAATTAGAAATCCAGAATTCGAACAGCTTGTTTTCTCAGTGCATTTACGCATGGATATGTATGAAACTGCATACACGTATAACTGCATATAACAGTGCATATATGCATGGAGACTGTAAAAGTTCTCAGGGCCTGAAAGAGTGTTTTTAATTAAACTAGCCGACAGTTCTGTTGTAAGTGAAACCACGGAGGTCCTAAAACTGAAGCGTGTTTGACAGAACACTAGCCAGTGGTTGCTGTGGCTACTTCTATACCAAACAGTAATAAATGAGCTTTCCATGGAAAAGCGCGTCCAGTTTCTCTCAGCATGTGAATGAGAGTTTGCTAATTGCTCCCAGGCATCTCCATATTCAGAAGGACTGGATCAGCTGGATCTGGAAGTGGAAAGCTCAGCAGCAGGTCGGATTGCACATTGTGTGTCCACAAACCTGCAGGGCTGAGAGCAAACCTGTTCCTTAAACTAGGACTGGATTGTTCTAAAGCTAAAATACGGATGAGCTAAAATTGTAATATTAAATTTAATTAAATTGCACTGTAAAAATTTATTGCTGCCTAATTTAATAATGTAAAAAATGATTTAAATTGACAGTAAATTTAGCTAAACCTTGTTTAGCCTAACAAAAAAGTTAAATAAGTTGGATTAATAGTTGATAAAAGTTGCCATAACTTATTGATCTGAGAATTTTTTTCAGTGTACCTTGTTTGGCGTAATAATAATAACAATAATAATAATAATAATATTAATACTTATTCTACTTAAAAGTTCAATAAAATTGAAAAATATTATTATTCCAGAATTAACATTAATATATATATATATATATATATATATATATATATATATATATATATATATATATATATATATATATATATATATATATATATATATATATATATATATATATATATATATATATATATATATATATATATATATTGTAAAAACATACTTCAGAATATTACTGTTAATAAATGTAACACTTGGCTAGCATTAGAAAACATGGTTAGAAAAATAATAATAAATTATCATTTGTATTTTTAAATGCACTAATAAATTATGTTATGTTATATAATATATATAATGTTCATATATTAGTGCATTTAATATTTATAAAAACATTTTTTATTATTATTTATCTAACCATGTTTTCTAAAGCTATAACCACATTTTACATTTATTAACAGCAATATTGTGAAATATTTTTTATATGAAATATATGTAATTTTTATTTAAATTTTAACTATAATAATGTTAATTCTGGAATACTAATATATATATTATTTTATGTTTATTTATATTTTAAGTATTATTATTATCTTTAAGCTGCCATCACCAAAAAAAAAAGCCTAAACAGTCAAATAGTCAAAACTTTTCCTTTTTTTCCTTAGCTATTAAATGCAGTACAGTGGGGGAGTACTCAACACGTCATGTCGTGGCAGCTTAAAGACGCCTCTCAAATGGAAAATGAAGTCACATGCATTGCTCAGGTGTGAGTTTCTCACAGACTTCAACAGAGTGTTAAAATCTTGATGATTCTGTGTGTCTCGTCTATCAAATCTGATCTGTAATTTGTATTTTCTATTGGATTGCAGTCAGGTGATTGGCTAGGCCATTCTACAGTTTGATTTTCTTTCTCTGAAAGCATTTGAGAGTTCCCTTGGCTGTGTTTCGGATCATTGTCTTCCTGAAATGGTTTCATGTTCATCATGCTAATGTAGATGTTGGACTGAAGCAGCTGATATTCATTTACACTGAGGAAGGGCAGAGGGTTGCTGAAGAACTACTGAGAGATTTCAGGCACTGTCTGGGCGTTTACTGCCTTTCTACACCTCCCTTTATTCATGTATTCAATACATTTTCCCTACGTCATGTCATTTTAGTACACATAACGTCACTTGTAAACTATTTAGATTTGTTTTCTTTTCATATATGGATTTCTTTGGTTGTTACTAACATCAGGTGAAAATTTCAAGTCAACAACACCTTTAGAAATATGTTTCCTGAGAAAAATGGTGACATGTTGAATGCTTATTTCCCCCACTGTATATGCATTTAAAATTTTCTAAGATCAATTACTGTATAAGACCATGCGAGTTACTTGCAGTATTTTAACCAGGGTAATAATAAACTTAAAAATTAAACAAACCATACAAGTACTATGTTATGCATTCAGGTCAATCCATCAGGCCTTATCTCCATCCTTCCACTCGCTTTTCTTTCAATCATGAACTCATTGTAGGTTCAGCCTATAGAGTTTGACTGGAGCTGTTGTTTATAGAGGTCAACAACAATCTTAGCTCAATGTTTATCCTTAGATTAACTGATATAAAGTACAGCAGGGGCTTTGCTTGAGGTTTAGACTGCAGAGTTCAGCGCGATAACATGCCTGTATGAAATGTAGACACCAGAATGACACACAAAGACTCTTTAAAGACTTTTCTGAAACCACCGCAAGACAAGACCCGACCTGTGCTAAGGGTTTACTGTGGCTGTCCTTTGTGTGGATTCTGGTCCCGACTGACCTTGTATTTAGTCTTCCTTTGCTTTACTGTCTGCATATGTGAGGTTTGGCTGGAGAAAAGACTGTGATTTTCATCTAGGGATAGTGAACGTTGATTGTTTGTGTAGAAAAAGTGCAGATCTCGGCTCACGGTTAGACTGAGAGGAGCTGAGGTCACTGTCTGTTTGGGCTTTTTCACTCAGACTGTTGTTGCTTTTTTATTTCACCGTTCATATGTTAAGAATAGGCATGGGATGATAACCGGTTTCAAGGTTTACCTTGGTTTGGAAAATTGATTTCACTGCTTTAAAGGTCTTTTTATGCCAGTGTATGTTAGTCTTAAGGGAATCTATATATAGTGTGCTCCAAAATGCACATTTAGCGGATATAATGTGTTATAAACATCCAAAGCTTGCATTTCATCACTTCCTCCTAAATGGATCAACGATTTTTTTGACATAATCTCATACTTCAATTCCTCTTCAAATCTTCTGACCAATCAAATGCTCTGTAGTATCTGACATGCCCCGCCCCTTCTCCTCACTTGCTTTTCATTTGATGCGTTTAATCTTAACCACTCTCATTGCCAGAGCTGTGAGAAAAGCTAAATGCTATTGGCTGTTTCCAAAAAGGGGGAGGAGCTACGATATGCTACTGTATACCCTCTTTTCATGTTTCAGTTGAGATTACGTCAAGCTTTAAAATAAAAAATACACATTTCAAAGCACTTTTCACGAGACCTTTAACATCTCCTCGTTGTTTTTAAATATAAATACGTTCACCAAAATAATTAAGAACATTTTTATTGTACAATATGTCAATTATATTGGATAGCAAAATCAGAAAAAGCCTAAACATACACCCTCCCTCATCTGAAAGTGATCGAAAGTGGGAAAAAGACTCTTAGCTATTAAATACAGTACAGTGGGGGGAGTAATCACATTTATTCACATTTACACACCAAGTGTGAATAGGAATTGCTGTTTGCGTTATAGTCAACTAAAAAGCATCTTAATAGCCATAAATAGGCCCTAAAACTCATTTTATGATAAATTACAGTTAAAAGTGCTACCCAATGAATCTAAAACTAAATTAATTACAGTCATCCCCGTCACTTACAATTCAATAGTCTTTCGAGGTCTAATTAAAGAGCAAGCAGTATACATGCGGCAACTTGTCATTACAGGTTTAGCCTTATAATTTGGGACAATTAGAGACCTGAAATGGTTTTACGCTCCGACCTTTAAAACCACACCCTGCCGGACGGGACGAGACGAGAGCGGTAAGGTGTGCTCTTCCTGAGGTCATATTGTATGCTCTAACCACTGAAAAATGCATGAGAAATAGTTGATTTATGACACATTCCATGCACACTCGCGTTAACACCGGCTTATGAAGAGTGCATGTGTGTTAAGAATGAGTAACTGCGCTTCAGCAAAGGAATGTGGGTAATGTATAATGAAGGCTGAAGCCCACAGGCGGGAACAGCTACAGGTTGCAGGCACAGGTCATTTCTGCTGGACTCTCATTGTTCTGGCTTGGGAACGAGTTTCCTTGTGGAGAAGGACATTTTTTCTCATGCTTCTTGGCAACAGTGAATTATAGAGGGGACTTACACTTTCATTTATTATGCATTTAATACATACTGTATATGCACAAATACTATATTGTATAGCATCCAATTGAATAAATATAATATATAGAATAAATAGAATTAAAAATATAATCAACAAAGAAAATTAAGCTTATTTATTGAATGTCCTATCACTTTAAAATAACAAACACTGTACATCTCTCTATATTTAGGCTAAAACACTGCTTTATTTATTTATTTATGTTTGTACTTTCATTTTAGTTGTCTTTTATTTCTTTAGTTTTAATTTCTAAAATGAATCCTCATTGCACTTAACATGTTTACAATGATAATAAAGCTTGTTAGCAATTTATTTTATGATTTATGAAGGAATTATATTGCTTTGTTTCGTTATTTGACCTTCATTTACAAGTAGCAGGGTATTTACAGCTACTGTATATTTCTATTTGTTCGCATCAAGTCCATTTGTGCCCCCTGGCGGCATAGTCGCAAACTTCTGTTACACCTGTGTTCTTAATCTCCTGCCACAGTCACGTGTGGTGGTAATGGTCATGTTGAACTGTCACCCATTGTATATATTAATACATATAAGCATGGCTTTTCAGTCGAATCTTATTTTTTTATTTAAAAAGTGTCAAAGCCTTTTCATCTCACATTCATTTTTGTACATTTTCAAGCATGAAAAATGGTGTCAGTCTTGCTTTAAATTAGTTCAGTATTTTGTAAATCAGCTTTTTTGGTGTCTGATGCTGACAAACTGTACATAAGTAACTGAAGGTATAAATGTACAGGTTAAAGGTATACTGTAGTTCACCCAAACATTAAATATCTGTCACCATGTACTCAACTTTTATTTGTTTCAAACACGTTTGAGCTTATTTCTGTTGAACACAAAGGAAGATATGCCAAATAATGTTGCAAAAACAGTCATTACTTCTACTCACTCAGAAATAAAGGTATACAAAATATGTCACTAGGGGGGTACCTTTTTGTACCATACAGATATATATATATAACATTTATGGGAAGTGTTTCTCACCCATGTTCCTGGGGGACCACCAGTTCTGCACATTTCCCATGTTTCCCTAACCAAACACACCTGATTCAGATCATCAGCTCATTAGCAGAGACTGAAAGACCTGAAGGGGTGTGACAGACAAATGAGACATCCAAAACATGCAGTGATGGCGGTCCTCCAGGAACGTGATTGAGAAACACTGCTTTAGGGTAGGGGAGAGCGGGGCACAAAGTAACACTTTTTGGTTTTGGTCAAATAATGAACAAAGTAATGGGGTTAGACAAACCATATTTTTTTTACCAACAACACACAAGCCTCTCCTATAAATGAGCACTGGAATTATAATCGCCGGACCTGTGGTTTCTGTGCAGTATTGCCAAAAGTGCCAGGAGTAAAAATGTTACTATTTACCCCACCTGCGTTGTAACAGACAGGGGGGTTAGTTGTAACACATGCTTATAAAGGCAGATTTCACACAGTTAATTGAAATTCAGTTTACTTTAAATAGTAGCTATATTTCCTCAGTAATTGGCTCATTTCTTTTTTATTCTACATAGCACAGTATGTTTATTTTTTTTGTTTGTTTATTAGATAAACAAATTTGAATCTATTTGCATTATTATCCATTTATCCACTATTATACAATGCATTTATTTGCATAATTAGCAATAAAACATTTTTTTTTCTATTAAAACAAATATTTTCTATTAAAAACATTTTTATTTAAAAAGTTCTCAACATTACACTCAAAATTCAAAACATTATTGTGTTAGTTTAATCGGTGTCCAACAGTGTGTGGCTTAATTGTAACACCCTGTTACAACTAACCCTGCTGTGTCATGTTTTCCTCAAAACTGGCTAGCAGTCTCTGTGTGTTTTATACATCTTTCAAAACAGTTTCATCTTTTAGCCTAGAAGACGGTGATTACAACAATATAAGATTTTACTAACATACTTTCACAGATTATTTAAAAATAAAAAAATATCGACTGTAAAAAAATACTTTTATGCTGCAAAAATGGTTTCTCCTGTGTTTCTCATCCAAATTTTGCCAAAATTTTTGAATAATTGGCAGGAAGATGTCTGCCGACACTGTGGTGAAAACCTCGGAAGCATGCCATGATTAACCCTGAGCAAATACCTTAAAACTCTGTGTTACTTTTAACCCCGCGTTACTTTGTGCCCCGCGCTCCCCTACACTTTTGTACATGTAATGTCCACCTTTGTGCCGTAAAGTTGCTATGAGTTACACATTGGTACTTTTTAGGTAGCTATTAATAAGTAACTGTTAGGAGCAAAAATTTACAAAAAAGCCCAATGACAGATTTTGTACCTTTATTTCTGAGAGTATATAGTATGTTTGCTCCTACTATGGATGAGGAATTTCTTTAGGAAAACTCAATTTTGGGTAAGATATCCTTTTAAGACGATTTCCACATAAAAAAAAAGGCAAAGCCAAAAAAGTTTACAGAGGCAAGCAGTTTCAGACTCCCCAAATTCCCTAAAATTTGCTTTATTTGCATTGTCATGCTAGTTTGTTCTTCAAATTTGGATCTCTGTTTGTTTACAAAATACTATTTTCTATATGGTGATTGGCACTACACGCAGTCGTGATAAAGATTCAATGTAAATATGACTTCCATTGTAGTACACAGTCTTGATCATTAGTTTGCGCAGACCACAAGATATGTCAGACACATTTGAAATCTACGCAGAATGCTATATTTTAAAGTGATATGGAAGACTTTATGAAGGATCAAGAGGGTCTGAACAGCTCTGGATAAGCTCTGATATAGTTTAGAAAAAAAGTGTACAAAAGCACAAAGGTAAGTGTACAAATAGGATCTTGCTAAATTCATCACCAAAATATAAAATTTAATCTGATGGTATGTTGAGTTTGACCTAACACTGATGCCTTTGGTTTGCAGGATTTTGACCGGCCCTTTTCTGACAGGGTATTTTTAGGTCTTCTCCATGTTTAAATTAAGCGCTGTCCTTCCACAAACGTCTTGAAAGCTGCAGTTTGTGAGGCGTGGTTAGCCCTGTCCTTGATCTACTGCAGATGTTGCTTGGGTTTCACTCTTTGGACGTTTTCCTCTTGACTGGGTGGGCTGTTATCATATGTGACGCACTGTAAAATACAAAATATACATGCATAAAGTGGAAAATTGTTTGGAAACATAATAAGCCTAAACCTCAAAGCAGCTGTTAACACAGTAAAAAAATGATGTCTGTGCACTTTCGGATTAGAGCTCTTAGAAGTTGATATTAAAACTGTTTGGCGGTGGTTGCTGTAATGAATTTCGCCTGACTGATAATGCAAGCCAAAGCTCCGGGCTGTCACGGGTTGAGTGGAAAATTTGCTTAGGATATAATAAATGTTAATACCTGAATAATATTTCGTTTTTTTTTTTTAAACTTTCCCTTTACTCATCCTCAACTTGGTCCAAACCTGTTTGAGTTTCTTTTCTTCTGTTGAGAACAAAGCAAGATATAGTGAAGAATGCTGGAAAAAAAACAGCCATTGACTTCCATAGTATTTATTGCTGTTACTATGGATGTCAATGGCTGTTTTGTTTCCCCAGAATTCTTCAGAATATCTTGTTTTGTTTTTGACAGAAGAAAGAAACTCAAATGAAAGTTGAATGTGAGTACATACATTTTCATTTTTGGGTGAACTATCCCTTACATTACAACTTACTCTTTCTAATTCTCCAGATTTCTAGAGCAAAACAGAATCCAGCGTCTTTGGATAAATTACAAAGAGCGGCTAACCCCAAAAATTATGGGTTTGCTTATGGAGTAGATCCAAAACCAGACTTTAAGTCTGAATAAAGTCATGCAAAATGAGGCTTGTAATTTGTCAATGGTTGGCGTGCAGCTGGAAGTTGGTTCTTCATGACTGAATGATCAGATAGCTTGATCACATGACCTGAAATGTGAGAAGATGTAAGTAGTGCCAACTCATTTCCTCTGTGCCGCCAAGGCCACAGGTCTTTGTCCAAACAATATTAATTAACATTCATAGTGTTTAATAAGGTGTTGCTTTCATGCCTGGGGCAAACATAGTAGAATTGAACACACATGCGTTATTTTTGGTGGTTTATGAGGACTTTCCATATGCGTACGAATGTATTTAATACTGTAAAACCCACTTACCCTTAAACCTAACCCTATCAGGAAACCTGTGCCAAATTTTTAATCTGAAAAGACCCTAAGTATGATTTTTTCAACAGTTTTGGATTACGAGGGCACAAGGCATATCCAAATTCGTCCTTGTAAACCACCAAAACCAGTATACACTCACACGTCCTCACAGAAGTCTGTCATCAAACTGTCTACCACTTTTACAGTAGGTCCTCACGTTTGCATTGGTCCACAGCTACACCCTTTCTTATGGGCGTACTGCCTTGTATTAAATGCCCCAAACCTATATTTTTAGCTCAGATGGTAAGGCCAGCACCAACTCGGAAAGTAGTCCATGCTATGTTTCATAAAAGGAAAATAAGAAAGCTTGCGTCTGTATGCTGCATACTTATAGAGGTAAGTGACCCTTGATTCAGCTTTAGATATGATTTGATGTTTGAACAGAAACTAAATACTAGCCTACTAAAACAGATCAATGAATGAGTGAAACTCGTAAGCTTGTAAAATGTCTTAAAATGCTATATTAATGCACTAAGCAGCTGCTGTATTTCTTTGCCAACTGTTAAATGAACTGTACTACTCATTAGAAGAATTGTTTGTCTTAGTTATCAACATTAAATTATTAATTGAGCAAGTGAGATGATTTCGATTCTCGAAGCCGTTAAAATGGCGGCCGTTTTTAAATTTAGATTATGTATTGCGCCGCACGGTTTAGTGTACGTTGCTTAGCAACAGTGTGTACAGTTTAAATGAACTATTTTAGGAGGCGGAGGAATTGTTTGTTCTATTTATTACTACTAATAAATTAACATTTTTTAATAGTTTATTTCATCATATTACTTTGAAGATGTTAATTAAAGGAGTTATCTGGAAAATAACACTATCCAGGTACGCAGGTAGGGGACGCAACAGGAGGCAGTAAATGAGGAAATGCTTCTCATTGTGTGTGTATATGAGTGTGTGTGTGTGTGTGTGTATGTGGGTGTGTTCTTTCCCAGTGAGCCGCTCCGGTTTAGTCACTCAGTTTTAGTGTGAATAGTGTTTGAGAAGGACTGAGCGCGTTTTACGTGGCGTTTTAAGTATTTAAAGTATATTTCAAAACGCTTACCTTTTATTACATATATGTAATACACATTTAACAATAAAGATTAGCGGGTTTTTGGAATTAGCCGGCTGTTTCGTCCTTTTTGAGTGAAGTAAAGCGGATGGTTACGGAGCGACAGTGACTCGTGTCGATTCACGTTTAATCTTACAGTCTTTTTTCGCGGATATAAAGCTGTTTTTGGATGTGTCAGAGTTTCTCTTCAAATGTCGTGGACGAGCACCATGAGTAGTGGATACAGTAGTTTGGAAGAGGATTCAGAGGAATATTTTTTCACTGCCAGAACTTCTCTGTTCAAGAAGCCTTTGCTTAAACCTCCGAACCTCAAGGTGAATTGTTATTTATTTATATTGTTTATTATGTTGTTTGTTTTGGATGTTAGGTGCTTTATTGTTACAATAGCATAGCACAACCACGTGTTATATATAGTTTCTAATATATGTATGATGTCAGTGTATACACGTAACGTTAGGCTATGATATACATTGATTACTCCGATGGTTTTATATTCACACGTTCAGACTTTTAATAATATAATTTCAGAAAAGTTTTGTTAGCATATTCTAAATAAGGAAATCATGTTAGTATCCAATGACTATCATTGATCACAGTCATTTAGATCGAGCTAATGTTGTTTTGAAGTCATACTTGCATGAGATTTCAGACTGAATGTTCAAAGTAGCATGGTAAACTTTATAGGGAGCGTGTCACAATTTGTCCCTGGTCAAAAATAAATGAATGTGCAAGTATAAAACCAACTTTTGCTCACTCATTAACTGGTATCCGTTTGCTTTGAAAAGTATAGTCTAGTAAATGTATTTTTTTTTCTCAACAGCTGATTAATTCAGTGTTTTTTAAACTAAGCATTAATATATTTTTTGTTTAACTGTGAACGTGCTAATCTGTATCCCTTGTTATTTAACTTGCAAAGGTGAATGTCACTATATGAACTGCACTGCATGCTTGTCCTTGATATGAGTGACCTTATAATAATGGCTCTTTTGTGTCGGATTGCACCAATGAAGTGCTGTTTATGTTTAAAACACACTGTAATGGGCATTGGATGTCACTGTAGTACATTTTGCTTTGTTTCTTTGGTCATTTTATGGGTTTAATAATGAAATGCACACATTAAACCACTAGTTTGTTTTGGTTTATTATGCATTTTATCTTTATTTGAATGTGCAGGACTTATGGTTTGTTTAAAAGCATTACGTCATGCCACCATGGCGAGGAGGTTATGATGAAGTAGGTCACTCTTAGCTCATGAAAGCCGTTTTGTTCAGTGTCTTTCTCTTGTTCTCAGTTAACTGACATCAACATGTCCGGATTAAAGACAACTGCTCATAATTTCACAGTTTTATTGGCTGTCTTGAGTCTCTAGTGTGACTGACCTCATGTGATTTGAATATGGCCTCCACATGGTCATGTGTGACTGCATGGAGGACTCCAAGAGAAAAGATTCATAGTATCACCCCCACACTTCAGTCAATTACCCAATTGTGAGACAAATGTCAGTGGAGAGAAGTTTTTGCAAAGTTAATGTTGTCATGTGACTTGGATTTTCCGGGGGGAAACTTTTACAGATTGTTTTATTGGGGCTGTTCCAAACCACTAGTAAGTTACCTACTGTATATATATATATATATATATATATATATATATATATATATATATATATATATATATATATATATATATATATATATATATATATATATGAGCAATTCCAGCGTTATGCATGTGACATTTGCAGTAAAAACTCAAAACATAAATTCACATAAATAGTTTATATTAACATTATATTGAAGCATCAGTTTATATTTTACAAAACTACCGACCACATAGTTATAAGTCTGTAAACATGTTTTGTACTTTAAATGAGGAAAATAAACATGCGTTATGGATGTGACGAAAAAAGACTGTGAGTTTACAGTGTACAACATGCTTAGTAGAAATTCTGTCAATTAAACTGCACAACCCCCCAAAAATTATGCTAATCAGCAGGATAAGAGTTGGCTCTCTATAAAACAAACATCATTGATTTTATTTTATTAAATATTTTGAGGAAAAAGCTTCGTTATGAATGTGACGCCTCTGCGTTATGGATGTGACCGATATGAAATTGCCATTCGTGTGACTTTGGTAAATCAAATTAAATTGTTCAAAAACGTTGACGGAGAAATTTTTGAGTATGTCCAAAGTACTGTAAAATACTTACTTACACAAACAGTTTGTTGAAAACTTAATTTTTTTCATGGCAAGGTTGACATTTGCATGGAATTGCCCATATATATATATATATAGACAAATTTTTCAGTCTAAATATGTCTCTAATATATTACACAAATATATTTTTACAAAGAAGGCATTGCCAGGATTCATCAGAATTCATTCTTTTATATTTTGAATTTTATTCTTGCTGAGAAGTTAACTCAAATCTGTGTATTTAATTAAAATCAGTAAACTTTTTGTGTTATTTGGCTGTGCATTTACAAACTATTTTATATGTATCTATTATATATATGAAAATGTAAACTTTTAAAAAGTTTTCAAAGTACAAAATTTGAGTAATTGTAAACTACAAAAGCACAATTTTGTGAAAATTGTTCAGTCTATAAGCATGTGCAAGTCAGGGTTCAACGCTAAGGATTTTTTCTACTGACCTGAAGTGAGGTAAAGTTGGTTTTATATTCGCACATTTGTTCATTTTTAAACATTGACAACTTGTGACACGGTCCCTATATTTTTTAACCATGCTACTTTAAATATTCAGTCTGAAATCGCATGCAAGTATGACTTCAAAACAACATTAGCTCTATTTAATTGTCTGTGATCAATGTTGTATTTTGATAGTCATTGGATACTAAGATGATTTCCTTATTTAGAATATGCTAACAATACCTTTCTGAAATTATATTATTAAGGAGAAAGTCTGAATGTGCGAATATAAACCCATATTTACCTCAATCTAGGCCGATTGGGTAAGTGGCTCAAATTTTTACTTGCCCTGCCAAAATTTTCACAGGCCCCACCAAAAAAAGAAAGAAAAGTTAATAGCTATTTCTTAGCCACATATTTTAAGTAATGTGTCAAAAATAACGTCTGTGAATCTAGAATTTAAATATAAAATAAATGTTAATAAATGTACAATAAAAAAAATTGTTATGCAAACATAAATAGTTTGGAAAATGTGCAGATATTTTGTTGCAAAACAAAAGGTGACTGACTTGCCAAACTGACATCAAACTGCAAAACATCACTTAATTTTTTTCGCCGCATTGTACCCTTGTAAATGTCTGCTTCCAAGACGTTAGAAACAGACAATTTCTTTTAGCCTCATAATTTGACTTTGTCGCCTCATCAAAAAAGAAAAGTAACATGCTCACAACAACCAATCAGATAAGAGGAACCGAAAACCAATATGGTGTTGATGTTTACGACTTCACAGAGAAGGTAGTATTTAAAGGCTTAAAAGCACAAACTGTTTCTCGATTCAAAGGCTGTATTTGCATGCAATTGACAAATAGTTGCAGGCAAATTAAACGTTAGTGACAAGACAGCATTGGCCTGATCAGGCCAGTAACGATCCTGTCTACTGTTTCGAGAATCTCTCACGCTGGCCCCAGGCCATCGGGCAGTCCTTATTGTTGAGCCCTGGCAAGTGTTTCTAAATGAAATCAACAATGGTGTAGTACACTATTAAAAATATATATTGCTGCCTGAAATTTTTTAGTTGAATCAAATACATTATTCTAGTCATCTCAACTTACATTAGTAAAAACAGACAAAAATATGAAGTTAAAATTTGTATAAGTAATAAAAAAAAGAGTCTGTTGTAATGAATTTTTGTCACATCACTTTTTAGAGTGGAGTGTTTGTTTTCAAAGTGACTTATCAGAAATACTGCTAAAGCATTTTTATTCATGGATTTTTGCAAGTATCCGCTTGTTAAGTGTGATGTCACATGAAGTGACTTCCGTGTCCAAGCGCTATATCAAACTGTATGGGGAGTAAAGTTGTCACAATACTGGAATTCGGTACCAATCGATACTGAAATTTTAAAAACGCCCATTTCCCACTAACATTTGAGCACTGTTGAGCACATTCTAAAACACAGCAGATTGGCCATTGTGTTCATGTGCTCAACAGAAATGACTGTGATTGGCCGTGAAGGTCATCAGTTCACCGAACTCACCGCTGTTTACTGAGCGTAAACACAGATACAGGACACTTGAGTGTTTCAAAGTCACGCCGATCAGCTGATTTGTCTATAAGCTGACATACGAGCGATCCGCTGATGAATCACGGCTTTAAAACGCTCCAGTGCCCCTGTATCTGTTTACACTCAGTAAACAGCGCTGAGTTCGGTGAATTGATGACCTTCACGGCCAATCACAGTCATTTCTGTTGAGCACGGGAACACAATGGCAAATCAGCGCTGTTTAAGAATGCGCTCAAATGTTACCGGAAAATGGACGTTTTTAAATTTCAGTATCGATTGGTACCGAATTAAAGTATTGTGACAACTCTGATGGGGAGACTCAACAAATGGTAATAATAAACATTTGCAAAGCGATGTAATATACTTTCAAAAATCGCGATCACTATATATATATATATATATATATATATATATATATATATATATAGTGATATATCCATCCATGCCTAATATCCGATGGCCAGAAATGGATTCAATTTTTATAAATTGTTATATAATTGTTATATATTGGTGTCCAGAGACTGTTGTGTACACCATGACTTACAATTCGCTTTAATGTGTCATATGACTAAAAGGTGGTCATAAATGACTATTTTCTCAATTCAAATGAGTAGCAGCTTGGACCCCGAAACATTATTCCTTACGTCACGACTTAACAAGCGTATAGATCGTCTTGACAGTGTTGTCATTTGTACCTAAATTAAAAATTGCAAAGAGAAACCCTTTCAGCTTTAATCACACTTTTATTGTGTAACTCCACCCTGATTCTAGTCGGTAGAAAGCAAGGAAAGCTCACTAGATTTGTAGTGCTTATAAAGTCAAATTCCAGACGTAGGAATGCGCACGCTACACAAGCAGTGTGTGTAATGAATCTGTCGTGTAATGTAGCAGCTGTAGAAGGAATTGCTCAAAAATGAATGAGTCAGTTCCTTAAACAACCCGGCGCATCTTGCTATAGCTCACTTCCTCTTACTTCATCCTTACTAATACACCCCCATGCAACTCCCAAACTATTTCATCATCAGCAAAGCCAACCAAAAATTCAAGTTCTTGCTCCGCTTAGAAGGCCACTTGCACAAATATGTGGGAAATTCAAATAGTTAGTTTCGTATCTACAAAAAAAATGAGTGTTCACCATTTTCAAGTTCCTAGCAGAGCAGATATGACCTGTGCTTCATGCGTTTTGTCACCTCTTGCATGCCACAAATGCACTGAGCCTGGGAAACAGCTGCTAGGGCAGGCATGGTAAACAGCAGGATCATGGGGGAACATTTGTGTGGGACACATACAGCGCTCGGTTCATACTGAGCAACATTATGACCATAGTAACTCTCAGTGTGTTGGCTTGAAGATCAGTACAGTACTTATATTGTTGCATCAACATACAGTACAAACGCCAACGATGAGACGTGGCATTTTAGTGTTTTCATCAAATTGCATTTGCTAAAGTGGTTTTAAATACATAGAAAGTATATTAAATCAAAGTCTAGGGTTTTAAATAACTTTCTTTTAAAGTAATGTAGATTGTGTTTATGTTAAATATAACTTTAGGGCTTCACAATGTATCGTTTTAGCATTGATATCACAACATGTGCGTCCACATCAGCCATTATTTTAGTGTTTTCATCAAATTTAAATGGCTGAAGTGGTTTTAAATGCATAAAAAATGTGTATTAAATCAAAGTCTAGTGTTTTAAATAACTTTTGTGAAAGTATAGTATGGTGCATTTATATTAAATATAATTTAGGGATTCAGAATGTATCGTTTCAGTATTGATATCACAATATGTGCATCCACAATAGTCAAACAGGGTGCCTTAAAGTCTTAATGTCTTAAATTACAAAAAGTAAATTTTAGGCCTTAAAGTCTTAAATTGACTGAAATATTGTGTTGTAGGTCTTAAATAATTTTAAACGGGTCTTAATTTTGCATTGTCCAAGTAAAGCTACTCAATCGGGCCGAAATCCATCCATCACCATCAATCCATATCAATAAAACCTTAGTTTTAATTTAAGTTTTTTTTTATTGCAAAGAAATGCAATTCACAACAGCTAAAAGACACTTTAAAGCAAATTCCTCATTAAAAAAATAATTATATGATTCCTCATTATAAAAAAAACGGTTAAAAAAACCTAAATACGTCTAAAATTGAGTTTTTATTGGTCTTAAAAGGGTCTTAAAAAGTCTTAAATCTTACTGGATGAAACCTGCAGAAACCCTGTCAAGGCTTTATATAATTATCATATTATTTAAAGCATTCAGGCACAGTTTAACATATTAGTGTATTTAATTATTTGTTTGATGAAGACTTTACAGTGTTTTTATATTTAATTATTCAGTTTCAGTACCTAAATATTGTTAGACTCTCCAGAAAACCAAACATCATTTGTATCTTTGCTTTGTCGTGTGTATCTGTGCTTGTATTTTGTTATATTTTATGTAGATTAATTTAATTTCAATGTAGATCCTTTACAAAATTAAAATTAGCATCAAAAATGCTAAATTATTTCTGAATAAAACCTTTCCCCACTTCTGTTGAAATTGTCTTCACATCGGAATATATATTGCAGAAAAACTAAATATTGCATTGTTAGTTTTTTCCAATATCATGCAAACCCTTATATAAATCAGAATAATGGTTCATTGTCATTCAGTTTACGTTGGTCTAAGATGCTCATTCTGAACTCTGCTTATTAAAGGTCCCGTGAAGTGCTTTGAAATATGCATTTTTATTCTATGTTTGACGTAATCTTAACCAAAACACTAAGAGAGGGTGGGACATAATGTAGCTCCTCCCCTTTTTAAAAACAGCCAATAGTTTGGTTTTATCACCGCTCTGCCATTGGGAGTGGTTGAGCTCAAGTGCATCAAATAAAAAGCAAATGAGAAGCATCTTGAAGAGGGCGGGGCATGTCAGATATTAGAGCGCATTTGATTGGCTATGATTTGATGAAAAACTGAAGTATGAGGTGACTTAAAGTTGATGCATTTAGGCGGAAGTGACAAACTACAAGCTTTACATGTTTGAACCAGTTTTATATCTTCTAAATGCAAATTTTGTCACTGTTTTAAGCTTATAGACATCTTAAAACGATACTGATACTAACATCTAAAAAGTCTTTATTTTAATTTAATAGGACCTTTAAAAAAAAAATAAATAAAAAAAAAAAAAAAAAAAATATATATATATATATATATATATATATATATATATATATATATATATACTGTATATGAGTAAGTGATCATACTAAATTGTATTTTTTTAAATAGATAAAACCAAGTGGATTGAATTAAAAAAATGCTAATTGCAATTACTAAGTATTTTAATCCATATGTATTTTATCCATACGTAATCATTTTTATCAAAGCAACAACGGCATTCAAAAATTCCCAAAATAGGTAATATTGTGCGCTGTATCTCTGCATGGGATGAGAGAGTGAATTGCTGAAAGCATTTTCCTGGTTTTCTGAAAGCTTTGCTCTTCAGGATAGTGTGGGGGGAAAAGGTCTGGCACTTATCTTCAGTTCGCAGGCTGTTTTTATAACTCAATGCCTGATTGAGCGGAAATTAAATCAGCTGTCGTACACAGACTAAACTTAAAAGTGTCTACTGTGGTTGAATACAGAAGCTCATGTTTTACCTGCGGATTACAGCGGGCGGTTGCATGTTTACAGTATCTCACTTTGTTTTTGTGGCTGCGTTCCATTTGGTGGCCAATGGTTTGGGAATGACGTCTTTGGCCTTGAATATTCACATGCTTTTGCCAGCACGGCCACCGAATACACAAAGAAACATAGCTGTGAGCTCTTGTGAAGGTTTCGCATCCATTGTTTAGCTTTTCCACAAGCTTTTCCTGAAACTTGCTGAACGTTTCTGCCATCAGGATAGTGATCAAAGCACTTTGAGTCATTACATCAGTTCTTCGCTAGGGTTCAGATCATTTGGGCTGTTATTAACGTTAATGACCTTCATGTCAGCCATGCTCAGGATAGATAAAACTAAACCTTGAGGATGTTAATGCAAACATAAGCTGCAAGGTTTCATGAGTGCAAATGCAGGACTGAAAGTAAATGTTTATTTCGCACTATCCACCTCTTCTCAAACTAACTGGAATAGACATTTATAGGCTGCTAAAACTTTTTCCACAGATATGTGAATGTCATTAACCGACAACCAAACCCCATACATTTATTCGTGGATTTAGAAGTCACTTTGTGGCAAAGAATGAACATTTATAATAAATAATTGTACATTTATAGCAGATATTTAGGTTTAACTGGGTTTGTATAAAGTAGACCTAGATAAATCTCACATATAATGTGTCAAAATATATAATTTAACCTCAGAATGTAGATAAAAGACGTAGAAAATGATACATTTCTTCAAGAATTAAAACAGTTTTTGGGCCATTAAAAGTAATAAAAATACTGTATTATTCAAATAAGAAGCATCATTAAAATATTTAGAAATACAGAATTTAGGTCAGTTTATCTTGTAATAAGAATTTGAGGATTTTCATAAAAAAAAAAACAAAAAAAAAAAAACAATGTAAAGTATCTTATAGTCCTATAGATCAGTGGTCCGCAACCTTTTTTTTTTTTTTTATCGCGGACCGGTCACATTTTTTATTTATGGAGAAAATTGAAAAGCACTGCAGTTTTTGGTTGTTCTGTGTTGTCTGAGATAATTACCGAAATGTGTATATTCTTGTACATAGTTCTTGTCACGTGACTTGTGGTGTGCTCGCGGAATTCTGAAAAGTTTAGATGTTTTAACTTGGGACGCCTGGAAGGCCTCCACTAGACATTTGTGTGCAGAAAAGACGCAATATGTGAATGGCCGCCATCATTTGCGATCTCTAGTAGTTGATCTCCTTGCACAGACATGATGGATTCACCTGATATATTGACAAATGGGTTGCGGATCCATTCCTTGGCAGTTCGTGGGTCCTTCACTGGACCTTTTCCCCTTCGCAAAGAAGGATCCAAAGACGTCTGTTTGTTACTCATTTTGCTAGCTTGTAGGTTGGTTTTTGGCGAGATGAACCGAGAGAATATGTCATGTTTTCAAAATAAAGATTTTTCAAAAGAAAAGATCGTTCAGACTCTAATAATAATAAACTAAACGGAAATAATAAATGATTTCTTGTGCAGCCCGTTTTATTTTATTTAGATTTTTGGGTAAAACATGGCTTGTGCATGTGCTAGATGTCCATATCTTTGCACTGAAATTGCAACAACAAAAAAAAAAACCTTCTCCAGATATGGTATGTCGAGCCACGTGTTGCGCTGTCTATACCATGCAAACTCCCTTTATCCACCACTGTTTTGTCTGAGTTCATGTTTTGTGTCTGTCTTTTTCATCTCAGAATGGAAAGAATTTCACTCTGCTTGCTCTGTCATGGTCGAATAAGTCACTGTTACATGAGCACATCAACTGGGTTGAGCGGTTTCAAATCTTGCATTGCGCAAAACCAACTTATTAAGACATCAAAACCAACTCTCAGAGGTCTGGAGCAATATTTTAGACTATTTTGGGACTGTTTAGAGAAGCGTCAGATTACAAGGCTCCAATAGGCCACTGTGTTTGTTTTCAAGAGGCATCAAGCTCAGCATAAAAAGAGCATTGCCACTTAATCTGATTAGCCCACAAAGTAGCATTGTGCGTCATGGAGCAGTATTTGATTATGATCCAGGTGTGCGTGTCACTTATTATAAGCTGCCTTTGATGATGGGAACGTTTAACTGCACCTACCCAAAACTACACCAGTTGCATAACTAGTGAGTGCTTGAAATAACAGCAATTAAAGACCCTCCATCAGTGTGATTTATTTAGTGTTTTTGATATTTTTGAAGCTTTGAAGATGGGTTGATATTTACAGACATCCCACTCTCTCCCTTGCATTGTTCATGGCTCGGGTAGACTCGTATGGATCCACATGTACAACATCTGGTTGCAGTTTCTCAGAGAAGAGCTGTAATTACAGTGAAGAGGAAGATAAGACCAGATGAAGGTGGTTGTTTCTCGGCCTCGCTATGATATGGTCCATTGGTTAGATGTCACGTAAAACCTTGGCACAGTGAACTGAACTGAGAGCACATGTCATGGTTTTTGGGAATTATTACATTTCAAATCTATACTACAACCCCAAATCAGAAAAAGTTGAGACAGTATGGAAAACGCGAATAAAAAAAAGAATTAAAAGATTTCTAAATTTCCTTTGACTTGCATTTACAGGGTGTCCGTGGGGTTTTAAAAAGCATTAAAAGTTGATAAATCAATTATGAGAAAATTAAGGCCCTTAAAAGTTATTAAAAGGTCATAATTGTCTTTTTACAAGGTCTTAAATTTTGTTCAAGTGTTGTCCAAGATGTATATTTATTTTCCTCCTAATATTAACAATGGCGTGCTCGATCCACGTGATTTGTTCGGGCCGGGGTGCGTCCGGCCAAGCTCCTCCGTCCGGGTGATTTCACGAAATTTGCGACAAACGCGAAAAGGTGATGTGACTCTCTCCACATGTAGTGAAACCATAGAGCGAAACCGACGGCAAAATAGGAAAATGTAAGTTTGCGCACTCTTGGATGGAGAAAGACGAGTTTAAACAGTGGCTAAAGCCTGTCGCTGAAAACAACCGCATAATTTATTCTTTTAAGCTTTGTTTCTTCTGAGCTTGTCTGAGTTCTGTTGCATGGTTGTGCTCCATTTATTTATTTAACTACAGCTGTTAATTAACCACTGTTTATTAACAACTGTTTATTAAGTTGAAGGTTTGATACTGATTAGATCTTGAAGTGGCTAGGAGGTCTTAAAATATTCTGAGAAGGTCTTTAAAAAGGTATTGAAATTACCTTTAGGATTCCTGCATATACCCTGATTTACCACTTTAAAATGTTGCCGTTCCTTTTCACAACAATTAAAAAGTTGAAGACACCAAGTGAAAAGTGTTACAGGTGTAAGTTTGTCCCATTCTTACTGCAAACAAGTTCTTTGTCGCATTTTGTGTTTCATGTGGACCAGGTCGGGACTGCAGGCAGACCACTCAAGTACTTGTATCCTTGTATAATGTTAATGTAAAACCTTTATATCGTCTTCCCAATCCTGATATGCAAATCCACAACTTTTGGTGTAGTTTGGTGGCTATTAGTGCAGAAATGTTTCTGCTGTCTCCTGTTATTTCACAGTATTAGGTTATAAGATCAGAAAACGCACATACATACAAACACATGGCCATAGTTTCTCTCCTTAAAAAAATCAGAAAAGTGATTGAAACCAAGTAGACAACAGAGAATGTGCCTCACTAAGGCCCTGTTTACACTGCCAGTTAAATGTGTCCCAATTTTTTTTGCTCATACGTGACAGATCGGATCTGTTCTTTGACCGTGTAAACCCATGCATTCGGATATTCAGAGATCGCTTTCAGGCCTCCTTCATATGTGGAAATAAATCAGATATAAATCGGATATTTGACAATGTGGCTATCATGTAAACAGGCAGATCGGATTTATTGAGGCATTCCGTTTTGTACGTTATTAAACTTGCGACAATGTGGTGCTTCTCCGCGGTTTAATGACGTAAAAGGAAGAGCGTGTGTGGAGACGCCGACGCGGTAAACAACAACAACAACAGAGGTAACACGGAGGAGGAAAGTGGTCAGTCGCCACAATTTGCACCCACCAGACCTGAGATCTCTCTTGTACTCACAGATTCCTCTGAATGGTGAAGGACACCATATATAAACCATAGGCACAAGCTGCGATGACGGCCTTTTCCCTCCTCCTCTGCCTCAATATCATTTTAAAGTTGGGTGAACTTCGTGTGTTTTGCAGAGCTAAAAGCAAGGCGATTTCTTCCATCGTGGCTAGTGTGGCGCAGATGCTAGAACCCGCCTTCATGCATGCGCTACGTTGTAAATTGTATAGCAAGTTCAAACACATGTATCGGATATGGGTCACAATTAAAAGAACGTGTAAACGAACAGGCAAACAAATCAGAAATAGGCAACAAATTGGAATTGGGCATCAAGACCTGAAAGCGTAAACAGGGCCTAATCTACTGTTGATAAGAATACTTCTCGATACTAGGTGTAAACTGAGCCTAAATTGGTGCAATAATTCTAGTTTCAAAGTCCCGTCTGCTACATGTACACAACAGTCTTACCATTAACACAGCAAGTCATAACAGCTCTTTATTTTAAGGTTTGTCCGGTTTGCAGTACATGATGTCATGTTTAATTTCAAAGAGGTTTCTGTTTAAGACCTGTGTTTTTTTTATCATGCATAGATATGAATGCTTCAGGAAATGGTGTTTGTACTCCAGAGTTTTCTTCGAGTGTTATCGCTTCCTGGATTTCGTTAGATCTCACTGTCAGCTGTTTTATTCATGCACCTTAATCTAGATAAATATTTGTTGAAGCGTCTACTATCTCTGCCTGTTTGGAACCCGCCTTTTAGTCCTTTTTATCTACATTGATATTAGATTGTGTATATGTAATTGTGTGTATGTTAGTCCAGTTGTTTGAGTAAAATAATTCACATGATAAAACCTACCCACAATATTTCAGTGCAGAGATAAGGCACAAAGTTTGGTGAATGTGGCTTTGAAACTGGATAAGTTCTCCTAGCGCACACCTGGCATGCGTAACATCTGATCTCAGCCTCTTTCATTCTACGCCTTTGAAATCATTCCTGAGCGTCATATCTCTGGAATGACATCATCGCTGAGTGCTTCAGTATATGTATCCTATATCGCTGTGAACAAAGGTTCTTCTCATTCTCCTTATCGTCCTGACTAAATCCGGATCCTTTAGTGTTGAATTCATGACCTTTTAGCATGATGATCTCTTACTTTTTTGTTGTTGTCGTTGAGTTACTGTAAGATGACTGTGCTTAATCTACACTCTTTTTTTATACCTTCAATACTAGGTTTGTTTTGGTCACAAATGATCATGCTCAGAGAGGACATCCTGTTAATGATACATTTGAAAGACTCTGTTTGCTTTCCAACTGCAAATTAGCTAGATATTGCTCTCAGGAACTAACAGAGGCTTATTTGACGTCATGTGTCTTCCCTTTTGGCTGATATGTATTGCCAAGTGCATCCAATTTGGCTTTTTTAGCTGATTATGTTCAGGTTTATGATTTCAGCTTTGCACGGCATCGAAAACAACAAATGAGCCCAAAGTTTGAAAGAGTTCACAGGCATTGCGAGTGGGAAGATTTCTTAGGAATTATGACCTAGGACGTCAAAGAATCAGGTTATATTTCATTGTTTTCTGAGCTTACTGAAGGAACTGTATTCCTATCTGGCCTGACAGGTTTGTTATGATCAATCGGGCTGCCGCTGTGAGTCAGACGGTTCCACTTCCTCTCTGTGTGAATCAACCCCGGATCATATTTAACTTGGCGTTGTGCAAGAAAGACAAGTTTGTAAAGCACTCAGGTTCCTCACTTTCTTAAGGAGTCTTCTTTCCGAGAAAAGTAGCAGACTTTTTTTTACAGTATAGTGTTGCCTTTAGTTGCAAGCAATAGTAAACACACCCTGTTTTATGGTATATCTCATATCTTTTGTTATCAGTAATCTTTGAAGCATAGTTTACCCATAAATCCCAAACCAGTCACAGTCACCTACTTGGGAATATTGTTTAGTACTACAAATACGTTCATTTGAATCAAACTGTCAGTCATGAGTTACTATCCCAGCAGAGCTTTGTGACGTTGGGATGGAAATCGCTGGAAGGCTTTGGTCAAGCTTTCCAATGAGAGTCCTTGAGGGGCTTTTGCGTTATTGTTGGCCTTTTTTTAGGGGACCGCAACAAAGGAGATAAAAGATGTTTTCCACAGTCTTACTTTACACACCAAGTGTCGTTTAGGCATGTCTGGGTTTCGTAATGTACATTGCTGTACATTTTCTTGTTCCCTTGGCTTTCCATGTAGACATAAACAGAGTTATGAAACTGCAGTTTATTGGAGGAAGTTTAGAAGAGGTTTTATGGGTTAAGGGCTGATGTCTTGGGTGTATCAGGGCAAGGCCTATGTGGACATTCCCATGTGAGGTGATGTTAAAGTACTCCTAATAAAACATCCCATTAGCTAAATAACAACATGTGTAGATAACCCTATGAGTTGTACTTGTTATGAACATGCCAAAATACTTGTTGAAAGCTACAAAATTGGGGTGGTATGGTATTCGATGTAAAACATTGATGTTACTGAAATTACAGTAAATAATTAGAGGGAACAGAACGTGTGACGTCAATTTAAACCCCAAATGTATCCCACAACTAAACTAAAACTCCAGAGTATGACATTATAAGTTTGTTTCAGAATGTCACCCTGTATGTTTGTTTCACAACATAAAGGAAGTGTTGCTGGTAATGTGACTAGTTTAAGCTTTGTCGTGAGTGTTTACTAACTTCCTTGGTGATTTCCATTCTTTTATTGTTGTTGGCAATGATTTCCTGTAGTCCATAAACCTCCCTGCAGTTCTGACTATTCTAAAATCACATCATGCAGTCCGGTCTTCCCACTGTCCCGCTGAGTAGGAAGTCACACAGAATGCTCATTTTTATGCCTTTGGTTGTCAGACAATCGCCCAGTGACGGGAGTCCAGCCTTTTTGTTTGCATAAGGGTATTGACAGTTTTTGCTGTTCTCTGCAGAAACCCCATTAGCCGAGGAATGTGTTGGGGAGGAAAAGGTGTGGTGGCCTGGGACTTCCTGTGGGGTGGGGGGTATCAGAGGGGGCTGTTTTATTGGAGCTTGCACATCAGTGAACATTGGCAAGTGCAATGTGCTGTGTTCATTACAGGCGTGGCCTGAAATCCCCTGCAAAAGCTCAGCTAAAAATAAAAAGTAAGGGTGTCTTTCGTTGGTCTTGTTTCCTGATCCTTTTGGTGTTTGTCTGATGGTCACGCTCGTCTGACTCTTCTTTCAGTGGTGCAGATCATATCAGGTGCTTTATCCACATAAGAGAAGAGTTTGAAAGATAGGAGTGCCCCAGAAAAACCAGTCGAGTTGCACATAAAGTGTCCTGCTTAATTTAAATTGAGTATACCGTGACCACCAAGTGTGATCGAAATCAGTAACACATGACTGAAAACGAGGAACAAAAACCCTTACACACCACCACACCCTCCGTTCTTGCTTATCAGCTCACCAAGGACACCACGGGGCCCTACAGAGTGCAGTTTACTTTCTCTCTTTAATGGGAGTTTCTTTTAGGATAAACTTGATTGATCTCAGACTAGTAGCTGTGGTCAAGTTGGACCTCTGGGATGCTTTTAACTTGTTCTCCTTATGTCTTTCTCGGTGTGTTGCTCCACATGAGAAAAAGGACACACAATCCCTCACAGTCAGGGAGGTAGAGAGGCTTTTTCTGTTGCATTACCTCATCGGCCTAATGTTTATTTTGCCTTTGTCAGGCTCTGCTGTGTAGAGGCATCTGTGTTAACCCTGTCCTTCCTGGTGTAGTACTGCATGGCCTTCTATGCATGCTGCTGCATACTTTCCCAACCATTACATCAGGAATAATAATAATAATAATAATAATAATAATGGTAATTTTTACATTTAAATAGCTGTGGGGGATCTTCTCAACTACTTACCTTTCTGGAAAGGAGAAAGTGTTAAGCTAATTAGATGACTTGGGCATGGTTAGGAGACCATGATGGACAGAGGCCAATGGGCAAGTTGGGTCAGGATGCCAGGAACAAATCCCTACTCCTTTTGAAGGAATGTCAATATACTGGGACCACTAAGTGTCATTAGGACCCTCCTGGCCTCATTAGCACCTCTACCATCAGCAACTTAGTTTTCCCATGTGGTCTCCCATTTAGTTACAAACCAGACCACAACCCTGCTTTGGTTTAGTGGGTGACCATTAGGGCAATAAATCAATGTATTGATTTGATGATCTCCAAAAATCTAAGAATCAATCCATGATTTAAAGAAGGTCGCTGGTTTGAGTTCTGGCTGGACCAATTGGCATTTCTGTCTGGAGTTTGCATGTTCTCCCCATGTTTGCCTGGGCTTCCTTTGGGTGCTTCGTGTCCCCCACAGTCCAAAGACATGTAGTATAGGGGAATTGGGTCAACAAAATTGGCCAAAATTTCAGAATCGATGCAGAATCATTTCTAGATTTGCAATGCATCAATTTATTATTCCAGCCCTAGTGACCATGTGAGAGCTGCTTGAATCTATCTGTCAGTACCTTGAAAACTAGTTCAGCTAGACAAATCGACATCATAACCTACATGACTACAAGTTGGGGCTCTGGGAACAAGCATGACGTGAATTCTCTCTATAACTCTGTGGTTACCAATCAAACTTTACATGACCGACATGCACGGCTTGTCTTGGCTAATGAACAACCAACAAAGAGCTGATGTAGACCACATCACTGAATGCATAGGCGGCACAAGCTGCTGTGGTGAGCTACAATCCCTTACACACGCTCAACAGGCCCCGCTGAGACTCTCTCAGCCCCTTGTTTACGAAGCTCTTACCAGCTTTTGTTGTGGTCAATAGGATTTAATGGGCTCTTGACTTGTAGCCATGACTTCATCTACTGTGAGTTAATTGGTTTGATCTGAACATGTGACAGAAACCTTTAAGGATAGTCTGGGAAGTATTGTTTGCCATTTGCATTTATGCTTGTCAGCTTGAAGAAGCAATTAAGCTAATGACTCTCTCGGTTTTCATGTCTAAAGAAGGGTTGGGTATCGTTTGAGGTTATTTCGATACCAATGCTAAATCGATACTTTTAAAAGGGTGCCGGTGCCAAAACGGTGCCTGAATCGATACTTTTGAGCCACAAAATTATGGTGGATGACTCTAGAAAAACTTTTATTTGACAATTTTTTAAATAGTTTTAATTGAACAATATAATTAAAATAAGTAAACATCAATTCATATTTTATATATTTGAATTGCATTCATATATTTCTTTTGATCATTTGTTTGTTAGCATGAATTTAAGATTTGCATTATGCAATTACATAAGCTTACTACTAACCTGTGGAAAGGCTGTCATCAAAATACTGAACTCCTGTTTTCTAGGGTTGGTGCTTGTGATTGTTAACATGGACAGTAATCAAATTATTTGCCTTAATCTGAATAAGACAATAATATGATGGTGTTTACATGAGCTGCTTTTTGAATGTTCCTTTCATGATTCCGTCTTGCATGTTATAGTGCATAGATTGGTTAACGTCATTGCGTCACCGCACTATCCACGTTTCCTCTGGAGTTTCATGTAATTTCGGGTGTTTAATTTTTTATTTGTCGACTTTAACTGCAGTTCGGCAGTTTCACTTTCATCCAGGAACATTTCATTCATGTCCCCTCGTGACAAACAGAAGTATTTGATGCGAGTATTAAGTAAGGACTGGTGGATGAGTGCTCTTTTAATGGAATTTTTATACCGCACACCGAATGGAAAGAAAAAACCTCTGCATTTTGCAACGCAAGTGTCTGTGGAACTTTAAGGTAATCAAAAATTGCTGTTTACACGGTAGACTCTTAATCAGAATATTGACTTAATCGTGTTAAAAGCGGAGTATTGGTGTCCATGTAAATGTGCTCATTGAAAGTGCCAGATGATGTCGCAAGCTGTCAAAGACAGTACATTCCTCTGCCTTAAAGTTGATTCCATGAGCCCTCAAATGTTTCATTAAGTTTGACGTGTCCCCCCCCCCCCCCCCTTACACACAACTTTTGTAAAGCATTTTCTGCACATTGCTGTGTCAGAATCATTGCTTGTAAAATATAGCCATACTTTAAAAACACTTAGTTTAAGCAAATTTGGTGAACATGCATGTTTATCTGAAGGGAGTCGTTCTTGCTTACTGGATGCGTCGCATTGCGTGCGTCCGTTCCCTAAGCAACAAGAACAAACATCTAACATCGCCGACGGTGTCCGTATCCCTCAAAGTTGTTTAGAATTAAATGTTTAGAGATGTTGTGACTAGGCATGGGCCGGTATGAGATTTAGACGGTATGATAACCTTGGGAAAAAATATCACGGTATCACGGTATTATGATTACTGCTCTAAAATATATTATTTTTAAATGTCTGGGTTAAAAACAAGAACTTTTTACCCTTTTGAAAACAATATATTTTATTTTGAGAAACATTTAAAATATTTTGAAAGAGTAAACATGTCAGGCTAAATTAATTATTGAATTCTGCTGTTGTCCTTTTGCTGTTGTCACAGATTTTTTGCAATTTAAAACGGCATCTTTAGATATATTTTCTGCTGAAGATACTGTTGTCCTAAAAAACAAGACCAAAAAAAACGTAAATTAAAAAATTGTGCACATACCTTAGGAACGGTATTGCAGAAAATGTTGACGGTTTTAAAACCTTAACATTTCGAAACCACGGTATACCTTGAAAACGGACCCTGTTTCCAACTGATCCGTCTGAATTGGTTAAGATGCTTCCTCATTTATTGTGTTATGCTCTACATCACTTTTGTAGGATTGAAGAAAGAAGAAATAGATAGTTGATTTTAATTTGCGCATGCTCTGTAGTAAATACTACAGAAGCAGAAATGTTTATTTCCCAGGCTTTATCATAAACGTAGCAATTCCAAAAGGTGTTTAGCCTTTAAGTAGATGCTTTCTTTGTATGAAAACAATGTGAGTCATGCACTTTAAAGTTCCAACGTAAAACCACCAGTAATTGCAAACACGCCAAGCAGCTTTGGCCCGTGCTGGAGGGGAATTACGACAGTCTTTAACAGTTCACAATATTTAGCCTCTGGAGTATGTTAGCTGAGAAGCTCCTTGTCTATCAACATGGTGTCACTTCAGCACAGGACTGTTCCCTTATAAGGTGCTCTGAGCTTTTGTTTTAAACAACGAGTGTGCTCATGAAAGCAGATCAACTTCTCTGTGATGTGACCATGTAAGACCACAGTGCACTGTACACACTTTATACAATATTCTGATAGTTGAGGTAACTTTTAAAGATTGCATTGTACCAGGGAAGTGGACTATTGCAGCCATAACAATAGGGTTCTACATCTTATGGTTGTGTCACTGGCTTATGGGAAATTAAGCGTTTAAACATTAAAACAACAACAAAGACTTAAATGTTTGTCGTCTCAAGCTTTGATGGCTTGAGAAAACCCTAATGAGTGATTGAAGTAGTTTTTAAAGCTTGAAGTGTTAAACTGAATGAAATATGTGGATGTGGTTGCTAGGAGGCTTCTGTGTGGTTGCTAGGGTCTTGCTATGGGGATATTTTAAGCTTGAGGCATGAAGTCATTTGAAAGTTGCTGATATATATTTTTGTCAGGGTGTTTGTGTGGTTACTAGAGAATTTCTATGGGGTTAGTTAAAGCTTGAGGTGTGAAACGATATGAAAGTTGTTGACTTGGGCCCTGTTTGAAGTTATGTGCGAAATCTTGGTGTACTTCTTGATGCTCAGCTTAGCTTGAAACCTCATTTTAAACAATTAACAAAAACTGCATTTTTTCACTTACGCAACATTGCCCGCATGCGTCCTTTTCTCTCTACACCAGATGCTGAAAGGCTTGTACATGCTTTTATTACATCTCGATTAGATTTTTGTAACTCTTTATTTGGGGGTCTGCCAGCCAATTCGCTTAAGATTTTACAATATGTTCAAAACTCAGCTGCACGTGTGTTAACCCACACGTCAACTCGCTCCCACATGACCCCTGTACTCCAACAGTTACACTGGTTGCCTGTTAAGTCACGCATCGATTTTAAAACCTTGATTTTAACTTATAAAGCTGTTCACGGTTCTGCTCCTGATTATATATGTGATCTTATATCTTCCTCATCTTCCTCTCGCAATCTACGTTCTACTTCAGGGCTCACCTTGTTTCAGCCTCGTTTTAAACTTAGCACTATGGGAGGTAGGGCATTCTCTTGTCGCGCACCTAAATTGTGGAATGCTGTCCCCACAAACATCAGGAATGCCAGTTCCCTCGACTGTTTTAAGAAACTTCTCAAAACTCATCTTTTTGTTAATGCTTATAACTTATGAGGCTACTTTTAATCTGTATTTCTTTTATTTCTTTATTTTTTAAATCTGTACTTTTTTGTGTATTTCATGTTCTACTGTGTTTTGATGCTCTTGTTAGCGCTTTGAGTCTAAGAAAAGCGCAATATAAATAAAATGTATTATTATTATTATTATTATTAATACATTTTAGAATGAAAATGATCCACGTCCAGACTGGCGTTTCATCTAGCATTTCTGAATAGATCTCCGTCCACACTACAGCGCTGAAAATGCACATCAAGTGATCACACACATGAACATGACTCTGGCATGAACTGCAGCGCATGTCAGCAGGTGCTTTTAGCACACAACCCCAGGTGAGAGCAGCGCACGTCGAACAGTTCATCAAGGATCTACCGCTGGATCTAATCTCACTATAGTTGTTAAACATGATATTTAATTGATCTTGTTTATATCTAACGACATATTCCCCGACTTTGGTCTTTTGAATCTATTACTTGTTCTCAGGTAACGTGTTTTGGCTGAGCGCAAAGATAAGTTAATATATTAATTTATCTAACCGTGTACACTGATTCCGCACATTTGACTGATTGCTTGTCTTTTGTTCCTATATTGTAGGGATGCTCCGATCGATCGGCCAGAGATCGGTATCGGCCGATAATCACATTTTATGACTCGATCGGTACTCGCCAATCTAGCCGATTTTATGAACCGATCACAGGTGTCTGTTTACGAGTTTATATGCAGAGGAACCAGACATGCTAGTTGGAGAGCAAAATATTGGAATGGTCTTGCATGTGTTTAGACCTTTTTACATATATAAGAACTGAAAGTTCTGTGTTTTTGACAATATTGCAAGTTCACTAAAACCTGGCTGAAATACAATTAAAAACGTAAAAAAAAAATTTTTAATTGAATATTTCATAATATACCTTTTTGTAATATACTTACTGCAATAAATAAATATATATTTATAGATGTGCATTTTAACATCTTATGCATCAAATATGTACTTTTTCTTGATTGAGACATGTCGAATTCATCTTCCATCATTTGCAATGTTTCCAAATTGCTTTGTTAGTTGTTTTTCTTACCATTTTTTTGTATCTGTTTTATCTATTATTTTCTGTAAAGTTGCTTCTGACCATGACATGTCCACACTAAATGGTTATAAAAGACATGTTTGAGGGATTATATGCAACATTCTTCATTTATTCTCTGAGGTGTAAGGCAAGATCTCCACTTAATTATCATACTTAGGGGGAAAATGTGCTCCATGTATTATAAAGCTTGAAGCATCAGAATCGGTACTCAGTATTGGCCGATCACCATCACAAAGAATCGGTACTTGGTATCGGCTGCAAAAATCCTGATCGGAGCATCCCTACTATATTGTATAAACTTATTGTACGTTATATTTTTATAATGGCCATTATTGATTATTAAAACTGATATTCAGCAAAAGAGACTGTATGTTTTGTATTTTTAATGAAAATGAAAGGAGGCAGTTGTGTTATAGACTCTGTTTTGTTATAAATATGCATACAGTGAAACAGCGTAGCCAGGGTGATGTGAATGATGTTATATAGTACACCGTTCCCATTGAAGATTTACCCGACGTGTCCTCGGGAGTTTGTTTTCCATATCAAACTTGCGAAGTGTGAACTTACACAGATAGTATGCAAGACTGAACTGTGTGTAGGCTACTTACTCTAATATTGAGGGAAAAGCCCCAGTCAGATAGGTGAATGTCTGCAGCCAAGCCTCCGTTTTCAGATGTCTCCGTTTTTCCTCATGCACACTGACACGGAGCAGCAGGGTTTTAAAAACAAAACAGTCTCTTTAGCGTGTTTAAAAAGCTCGGTTTTCAGTGCTCGGAAACTCCGGCGTAGTGTGGACGGATGGCGTAATCGTAACAAAACTTATGCGTTTTAAAACTAAAACGTATTAGTGTAAACGGAGCCTTAGAGTATTCTGAGTGGTTGCAAGGATATCATGTGGTTACTAGAGTGTTGGTTTTTGGGTTTGTGTGATGTCTTTAGGTTTCTGGGTGCATGCTAGTTGTTCTGGATAGTTGATAGAGTTGCTATGCAGTTGCCACAATGTTATAGTATGTGATATGATATGATATAACTTTATTTTCTGACTTGGATCTGAATTTGTTTCTTGTGTAACAGCATGCTACATACTCTTTGCAAAGATACAAGACATAATAATTATACAGTGATCTTATTTAGCTCCAAGACTAATGTTTTAATTTCACTCTGTTATATCTTGGGATTTTAAATCAATGGTTATAATCTAATATCTAATTTAATGTTCATCATATTCAACACATGACTAGGGTTTAAAATAATATTCGTAGCCACAAATAAAACCTTTAGATCAATATGCAAACATAGGGATTTCCTCTCAATAGCAAAATAAACAGAACAAAAAAAAGACAGCAGTGAGAAAACAGCAGTCAAGAAAGCATTTGTCCTCTAGCTTCACTGCATATGTACTTGGTGTTATGCTACAGGTGGATGTCACCAGTTAAGAGAGCTATTTTGGGCTGGCGCACCATAGACAGGCTCACAACAAAGAAGTCCTTTCTTTCAATAGCTTCATTATTCAGCAGTATTGAAGTCGTACCTCTTCTGCTGTCAGAATGAGCTGCAGGCGAGACCTGTGCTGACCTTTCTGCTGGCTAAATGCTTTATTCATTCGCTGTGTTTCAGGATGTGGAGAAAGAGAAGGAGCTGCGAACTCATCTCACTTTTGAGGAGATCAGACAGAAGGTGGACCGGTACAACAGAGACTCGCGCGACTTCTACAAAATGTCACTGGTGAGTTCATGTAAACCTCCGTCATCCACAAGTAAACTAATTAATCACACAAATCTAATCACCAATAATAATTTCAGAATCCTAAGATCCGTCTGATTACCGAACAAGGTCAGAGTTGTCAGCACAGAGCAGTGCTTTCGGAAATAAAATATATTCATGTGTATGCTTTGCATTGCAAGTATTTTAAAAGTTAAAGAGCATCACAGTTGAGGTTTAGTTAACTTTCATTAGCATGAGAGGAATTAGATGAAAAATACATACATTATCCTCAAGAATGTAAATGTACTCAAATTAGCCCAAACTAGTTTTCATTGGTAGGTAGTCCTTTTGTTAGATGTTAAAGATGTTAAACTATAAACAAAACTTATAATGTAATGAGTATTTATATAGTAGCGCATTTATCGTGTATGGCCCAAAGCGCTTCACAATCATGAAGGGGGGATGATGCCATGGCAGCCACAGGACAACAGCTCCAGTGTGCTCACCACACACCAACTATTGGTGAAGTGGAGAGACAGTGATGCAGCCAATTCGGTGGACGTGGATGATTGGGAGGCCATGATGGGTAAGGGCTGATGGAAGGAATTTGGTCTACAAGAAGTGCCATGGGATTTTTAATGACCACAGAGAGTCATGAGGTTTAACGTCTCATTCGGAAGATGGGACTCGCTAACACTATAGTGTCCCCCTCACTATACTGTATTGGGGCATTAGGACTCGCACAGATCACAGGTTGAGCACCCCCTGCCGGCCTCTCCAACACCACTTCCAAAAGCAACCTAGTTTTCCCATGTGGTTTCTCATCTAGGTACTGACCAGGCTCAGCCCTGCTTAGCTTCAGTGAGTAACCGGTGTTCTGTTGATTTGTCCTACCATGTCAGATTGTTCTACCTTCCATTTAAAAAGTAGGCACATTTTGATGCTACCCATCAGATTTTGCTACCAGTGTAAATTTCAATGTGGAGTAGTGTGATATGAAGCTGTAATATCGCCCTAACCCACCTAATCCCCCAACCTCAACTGCAGAACCAACTTTAGGACTTGAGCTGCAGGGTGATATCTGGCTGTGGCCATCAAACAACAACAACAATAGCAAAAAAAAAGTGTTTGCAATGTTAAAAGAAGGCTTTTCTTAAATTAAAACCTAGAAGTGGTGACTCCTAAAAACAAAACATAAGTCATTAAATTTATGCTATTTTCCTGAAAATGTTCAACTTTTTTTAGTAAAATCCATGCATAGCCAACATGTGTGCAAATTGCACTTTAGTGTATTTTAAAGCCATAATTTGAAGTGTCATGCTGATTTCCTCTTTAATAAAAGCTTTATCATTGTCATAAATTATACAAACATTGTTCATAATAACCAAGATGAAACCAATTGTATCCAGGAAATTGCATTTATATTTTAATATACAGTTGAAGTCAGAATTGTGTCCCCTTCTGAATTATTAGCCCCCCATTATTTATATATATATATATATATATATATATATATATATATATATATATATATATATATATATATATATATATATATATATTCCCCAATTTCTGCTTAAAGGAAAGATTATATTCAACACATTTCTAAACATAATAGCTTTAATAACTTATTTCTAATCACTGATTTCTTTTATCTTTGTCATGATGACAGTAAATAATATTTGACTAGATTTTTTTCAAGATACTAGTATTCAGCTTAAAGTGACATTTAAAGGCTAAACTAGGTTAACTGGGCAAGTTAGGGTAATTGGCAGGTCATTATATAATGATGGTTTGTTCTGTAGTAAATCGGAAAAAAATATTGCTTAAGGTGGTTAATAATATTGACCTTTAAATGGTTTTAAAAAATAAAAACTGCTTTTATTCTAGCTGAAATAAAACAAATAAGACTTTCTCCAGAAGAAAATAATATTATAGGAAATACTGACACAAATTCCTTGCTCTGTTAAACATCATTTGGGAAATATTTGAGAAAGAAAAGGAAACAAATCACTGTATCGTTGTTCCCATCATAATCTCTTTATCTTTGCTTCTAATGCATCACATGACAGCCATAAGGACAGCGATGTCAAAACATCAGACTTTACCACTGTACCTTTGTCCAGAAACCAGCGGCTTATCACAGAGCTGGATTACACTAGTTCTAGGACATATTTATAATATTTCAAGAGCAACGTGTTCTCTGAACTTAGGACTAAACTGGACTGTACTCAACCCACCACCTCTGTGGCACAAACACATTGCATATGTCTACAGTTGAAGTCAAAATTATAAGTTTTTTATTTCTTTATCAAATATTTCCCAAATTATGTTTAACAGAGCAAGGAATTTTACAAGACATTTCAGAAAAGAAAAATGTCTCATTTTTAGCTCACAATTAAACAAAGTATGGTTTGTTTGTTTTTTAAATCAAATTAACAGCACTTTAGTTTCAAGACAATTTTCTTGATGTATTTTCCAATGAATACCTCATGACTAATATTCATTAAATGAAACTAAACACTAAAACCATTAAAACATTTAGGTTATTTGAAAAAATAAAAGTAAATCAATTAAATAAAAACTTGTGTAATTAAATGAAAAACCTTCATTTAATAATTTGTCTATATGCCAAGACAACATTTTTATTCAGTTTGATGCAATAAAATAAGTAAAGCTAAAGTAACATTTAAAAAACAAAATTATATATATATATAAATATATTTAAACATTACAAAAATATACAGAATCTACAATTAAATAAAATATTTACACATTAAAGGGGCATTTTGGAGTGCAATAAGGCATTTTAAATGCAATATATTGTAGGGCTGGGCGATTTGCCCTAAAATCAAAATCTCGATTAATTGACCATTTTAACTCGATTACGATTAATGAATAATTATTTTATTTATTTAATTTTTTTGCTTTCATAGTTTACTGAATGTTTTGTATAGTAAATGTTCACATATTACAAGTGAGAGATTTTTGATTGAAGGGTGCATTACTTGATTTTAAAATAATTGAAGGAAACACTCTATCTATAAAATAACTTGTAAACACTCGCTCCAACGGGCTTGCTGCTCTCCCGTGGCTCTTGGCCTACCCACACTAGTCAATGCTACCAAGCCGACCAATCACAGAGCTTGCGATACACATCATCGTAAAGTGTAATAACATTTTTTGAGCGGTGCATGTCAGCATCAGCCACAGTGAGGGGTATGTGACCGCGTAAAGGCTGCGCTGGACGCTGAAGTATAAATCAGCCTTAACAGAGCAGGGTCATGTGACTCCACACGCGGTAGGGAAAGTAATTAAAAAAAGTTTACCTGGAAAAATAAGATTGATTATAGGTTCTGAATTTCGATTTCGATTACATTTCAATTAATCTCCCAGCTCTACAATACATTGCATTTAAAATGCCTTATTGCACTTTAAAATGCCTCTTTAATGTGTAAATATTTCATTTATTTGTAGCTTTAGTATATTTTTGTCATTTTGAGGATCACAAATGTTTTAAATGCAGTATTATGCAATCTTATATTGCATTAAAATATTCGTGATCCTCACACCCAAGTAACTAGTAATGATAAGCAAGTATAACTATAGTTTGCTTGTAAGCTATTAGTTTTGTTTTCCTCAACAGTGTAAAGCACATCTATCAGTATTGTCTGGCAGTCCAGATGGAGCCCAGATTTGAGGCTCTTCTGTCTGTAAGCTCATTAGTCCACATGGCAGCCGTGACTTCAGGCTACGGTCGAGACACCAGGGTGTAATTACAGCTCACAAACCTCCTCTGAAACTCAATGCACTGACACACAACCACACTTTAAACTCAGTGATCCAACACATGCTGTGGACTCCTAACCAGTTTAAGCTCATATATACAGTTGAAGTCAGGATTATTAGCCCCCTATATATAATATATCATTCTGTTTGATGAATTCTTTCAACACATTTCTAAACATAATAGTTTTAATAACTCATTTCTAATTAATGATTTCTTTTATCTTTGCCATGATGACAGTAAATAATATTTGACTAGAGATTTTTGAAGATACTAGTGTTCGGCTTAAAGTGACATTTAAAGGCTTAACTAGGTTAATTGGGTGAGTAAGGGTAATTAAGCAAGTCATTGTAAAACAGTGGTTTGTTCTTTAGTCAAATGAATAAAAATATTAATTAAGGGGCTAATAATATATAATAAATATTGACTAATAATATTTTTTAAAAAAATTACTAATTACAAAAAAATAATAAGACTTTCTCCAGAAGAAAAAATATTACAGGAAATACTGTCTCAAGTTTTTGAAACGTTTTGTGGTCAAATATCACTAAAGCTGGATTTATATTTTCGCCTAGCACCTCATCACACACCTCCACTGACTGCGCGCGCACCTCACGAAACGGTCAAGGCTTTTATACTTGCTGCATTTGCCGTTGTGATATTCTTTAAAGCGACAGAGGGCGGTCAAAATAACCGACCGTAAAGTCAGATAGATAAACAGAGAAGTAGAAAGTTTCCGGAACTACTTCATATCATTAAGATCATTCAAGATTTTTAAACTAATTATTTTTATTATTTTTATAAAATATTTTTATGATTATAAGGATTTTTATAACCATTCAAGATTTTTTTTTTTTTTTTTTTTTTTTTATCAAACTTTGATGCATCACTTGCTTTTGTTCATATCTCGGACAGTTTATTAAAATATTAATGACAACAGAACATGAGCTGCTCTACAAATATATTTTTTATTATTGGAAGAATAATAAAAAAAAAGTACACTTACTAAAAAATAAAGATGTTGTTTTAGATTTAGCCCGCTCCACAATTGACACATTATTGGCTGGCTAGTTTCTGTCCTCTTCTTATGCTAAAAAGGCAGTAATGGTTCAACATTCCTGACCATTATCACCAATAAAGCCTAGAAAAACAGGGCACCAGTATATTGTAAACTGATAGGTAGGCCCACACGGAATCTGCGCGCGCAGATTTCCGCAGATTTTTAGCCTATCATTAATTCTGTTTGTTTACTTACAGTTAACTATTTACTGTTAATCTAATTGGATTTGCATTTTAAACATTAAATAAAAGTTAAAAAGATATTATTTTTTTATTTCCCATTTTAAGGTTTTAGTTATGATACTCTTAAAATAATTCCGCAGAAATCCGCAGATTTTTACCAAAATTCTCTGCAGAAATAGCAGAAAACGTCCGCAGATTCCGTCTGGCCCTACTGATAGGTTCAAATATTAATTTCCAGTTATCAAAGAAATATTTTGTTCCCTAGTTATAGTTTTGTAACTATTAAATTGTTTTAAATTCAAAATTGTAATGTATACATTAGTGTAAAACCTATGATTGGTGGAAAAACATATTCTGTAATTGTGTACCCGGGGTCTCCACTTTTGCCATGGCCTCTTTTGGCTTTAACAAACATATTCCTCAGGTTTTTCCAAACTTTTTAACAAAAACTTTCCTCCTTTCCCACTGATGCAATTTCTAGCCAAGAATTATTGATCATCTGGTTATCTCTATGATCACGGACCATAAAGATGTCTGTACAGTCATTCTTTTTCAGACAAAATCTCTTCAAAGTCTTTCATATTCAACTCTAATCAAACGCGGCGTCGCGCGAACTGTTCAACTCGCACCCAAAGCGAACCTCCGCAAACAGAAGATGACGTCACATTCGCTGCGCGCACTCAATCGAACTAGCGGACGCGTCGAGTATAAATCAGGCTTAATGCATCCACAAAAACCAAGCTGTATTATGCATGGCAGACCAGTAGAAAGCAATGCACACTTTTTTTTTTTTAACCATTGTCGTTCATTCATTCATTTTCTTTTCGGCTTAGTCCTTTTATTAATTTGGGGTCGCCACAGTGGAATGAACCACCAACTTATCCAGCATATGTTTTACGCAGAGGATGCCCTTTCAGCTGCAACCCATCACTTGGAAACATCCATACACACTCATTCACACTCATACACTACGGACAATTTAGCTTACCCAATTCACCTAGAGCGCGTGTCTTTGGACTGTGGGTGGAGCACCCGGAGGAAACCCACGCCAACACAGGGAGAACATGCAAACTCCACACAAAAATGCCAACTGACCCAGCCGGGGCTCAAACCAGCAACCTTCTTGCTATGAGGCGATTGTGCTACCCACTGCGCCACCGTGCTGCCCTCCATTGTTGTGTTGGTTATAAAACACTTATGCGTGATCTTAGACTGAACCATTTTAACCAAAACATTATTGTCGCAGCATTAACAACAACAGTATAACACCCCCAAAAGCATCAAACATGTTTTTCCCTTTTGCTCAATGTCTGTTTTGTCTTTTCTCTGTCTGTGTAATGCAGAGTTCCAATGGCACATACACAGGCTTCATCAATGTGCAGATGGACCTGCGGCGGCCCATTACTGTTAAAGGAGGAGGCGCAGGAGGAGTCAAAGCGAAGGAGGCCTTTTACCTACCCCGCGGCTCCATCAACACCCTGCACATCAGCAACAGCAACACGGTGCGACAGGTGATCGAAGCCCTGCTCAAGAAGTTCACCGTCGCAGACAACCCTGCCAAATTCGCCCTTTACAAACGCTTTAGCAGAGAAGACCAAGGTCAGTTACCAGACACTAAACATGGAAAATACATCTGTTTATTTATGTGTGTTTGTGTTTGTGGTGCTAATTCATGTTTCTGCCTATGAGATTTTTTGCAACCAAATCCACTCCACCTATAGCAGGGATGTGGTGAGCGCACTGTAAGTTTTCGGTTAAAGTGTCAGAGAGATGACTGAGTGTGTTTTCCCTACGTTAACCCATTTTGTACTATATAATTTTAGCAATGCAGTTTGTATACAAGTCCAGAACAGAGATCAGCCGAATTAAAACCAAATCTGTTTTTCAGCCACTCGATCTATGCGTTTACAGTAAACTAATGCTAGCGCCATCATACAAACTACAATGCCCTTTTAAAAACCACACAAGTTGACTAAAGTGCTTTACAATTTCATACTGTGATACACACGCAAACACACACACATAATTAAAACACATGACTCAGGTCCTCTAGTGTAGACAGTATGTGTTTTGGCAGGACCAGATGCATTCCTGGAATAGGTCAATCTCGTGTGTATTTACGGACACACACACACACACACATATCAAGGACAGGCTTGTTACTCGAAGCATATGTGCACGCGTGTGCCAGGAATACACCATGCCAGCGTAGTAAACACACACATACACACTACAGCTGCTCTCTGTGCCAACCTGCTGAATGTAGATACTAACCAGCCTCATTCCACACGGGTTATTATTACCATACAGGGATATTGTGGGTTAGGATTGCAGTTTACTGGTTCGTTTTAAATGGTTTTATGGTGCTGTGTCATGAGTGGATTCATGAGGAGATCAGCATTGGATTTTCTCAGTGCTTCTCCAATCCATCTCTGCTGTCTGACAGACTCCTCAGCCACTGTCTGACGTCATACACACACAGTTAACAAAAGTTATTTTGTTAGATTAGCTCCAGATTTTGCTTCAGCACTGACTAAACTAATGCATATGCACAACTTTTATATTGGAGGGCATTCAATAGAAAATATTAATAAAAAAATAGATTTATGAAGGGTGTACTTAAAAAGCAACAGCCACTTTATTAAGTACACCTTACTAGTACCGGGTTGGACCCCCTTTTGCCTTCAGAACTGCCTTAATCCTTCATGGCATAGATTCAACAAGGTACTGGAAATATTCCTCAGAGTTTTGGTCCATATTGACATGATAGCATCACGCAGTTGCTGCAGATTTGTCGGCTGCACATCCATGATGCCGATCTCCCGTTCCACCACATTCCAAAGGTGCTCTATTGGATGGAGCTCTGGTGACTGAGGAGGCCATTTGAGTACAGTGAACTCATTGTCATGTTCAAGAAACCAGTCTGAGATGATTCACGCTTTATGACATGGTGCGTTATCCTGCTGGAAGTAGCCATCAGAAGATGGGTACACTGTGGTCATAAAGGTATGGACATGGTCAGCAACAACACTCAGGTAAACTGTGGCGTTCACACGGTGCTCAATTGGTGCTAATGTGCCCAAAGTGTGCCAAGATAATATCCCCCACGCCATTACACCACCACCATCAGCCTGAACCGTTTATACAAGGCAGGATGGATCCATGCTTTAATGTTGTTGACGCCAAATTCTGACCCTACCATCTGAATGTCGCAGCAGAAATCGAGACTCATCAGACCAGGCAGCATTTTTCAATCTTCTATTGTCCAGTTTTGGTGAGCCTGTGCGAATTGTAGCCTAAGTTTCTGTTCTTAGCTGACAGAAGTGGCACCCGGTGTGGTCTTCTGCTGCTGTAGCCCATCCGCCTCAAGGTTGGACGTGTTGTATGTTCAGAGATGCTCTTCTACAGACTTTGGTTGTAACGAGTGGTTATTTGAGTTACTGTTGCCTTTCTATCAGCTCCAACTAGTCTGGCCATGGTTGTGCGTGAAAATCCCAGTAGATCAGCAGTTTCTGAAATACTCAGACCAGCCCGTCTGGCACTAACAACCATGCCAATTTTAAAGTCACCTAAATCACCTTTCTTCCCGATTCCGATGCACGGTTTGAACTAAAGTAGATCGTCTCGACCATGTCTACACGCCTAAATGCTTGTATGAGTATGAGTTGCTTCCATGTGATTGGCTGATTAGAAATTTGCATTAAGAAGCAGTTAGACAGATGTACCTAATAAAGTGGCCGGTGAGTGTATGTGTTGAGCACTTAAAATCACTTTTTTGACAATTTTATTTAATGCAGATAAAAGATTTCATCATTTGTTATTCCATATCCTTCACACACCTGTCTAAAATACTTTTAATGTGATTATTATTATATAATATCTTTTAATATAGCATATTTTGTTAGTGATCTAAATGTGAAAATCTGTCTTATTTAATCGTGTCAGAGTGAATTCAGTCACATGAAATCTTCTCTTTGATTTATTACATATCAAAATGTAATGCATGCGCTGAACTGAGTGTCGTTGCTCTTTGGGGAGAGATTGCATTACACTCATCTTCAGTTATTTAGTAGGAGTGTGTGGAGGAGCGAATCACTTCTGCTGCCAATAGGGGAATTTTGCTGACGTTTTTCTATTTTTTTTACTCTCTCCACCGTCTGAGAGTGTATTTTCATGAGGTCTCACCGCCATGAGAGATCACCAGCACATGCTAAGAGACGTGTTTTACAGCTGTTTTTAATGCACGTAACGGGTCATTGAGCTCTTAAACAGCCCGTCTAGACCACTTTCAGTTCAGACGCTGATAAACTCCCACCTCACAGCTCATTATTAAAACAGACAGACCCTCAGGAGAGATATCGGCATATAAAAAGAGCATGAATCAAGCGTATTAGTGTAGACATAATAGCAGGAAGTGAGATGAGCGATTCCTCAAATATGAAGAAATGCAGGTTTGTGGGCTCTTGAATTATTTCCCATGATGCTCGAGTAAACGCAACAGTTCTGGAGAATTGCCGTCTGTTCCTGGTGTTAGGTGGTGCTCTTCCTTTTTCGTGTGTGAAGTTTGTTTTTGCTTGTGAAATTTGGCCTCGGATCAACATTTAGAGGCTGTATTGTTTGGTGTTTTCCTCTTTGCGGTCTGGGAGGTTTTTACTGTAAAGCACCTGATTATGGGCTGAATATAAAGTTCAGATAGTGAATTGAGAAGATTGAGAAGATATAATAAAATATAATAAAATATAATATAATATAATATAATATAATATAATATAATATAATATAATACAATATAATACAATATAATACAATATAATACAATATAATAATATAATATAATAATATAATACAATATAATATAATACAATACAATACAATACAATACAATACAATATAATATAATATAATAATACAATACAATACAATACAATACAATATAATATAATAATATAATAATACAATACAATACAATACAATACAATACAATACAATATAATATAATATAATATAATTCATTTTCCTTTGGCTTCCTTTATTCATCAGGGGTCGCCCCAGCGGAATGAACCACCAACTATTCCGGCATATTTTTTACACAGCAGATGCCCTTCCAGCTGCAATATAATATAAGCTGATAGGACAGGATATGATATGATATACTATATAATTTATATGCAACTTTATATTTTTGATCACGTTTGTGTACTATGCTCTTTAAAAATGCTCACTTCTGCTAAATAACTAAATATTTGTGATGGTCTATTTAGGAGACATTTTAATGTTTTTTTTTTTTTTTTTTTTTTTTCCGCTAAAACTAATTATAAAATAAATCAAAACAATTTGGAATTTGATAGTCTTTGCATATCCAGAGTTTATTTTATTTTATATATTTTTTCTATTAAATATTTGTGTTAATAGTCTATTTATAAGACATAAAATTTTTATTTTTATTTATTTAAATAATTATTTGGTATGTCTTTGCACACCCAGAGTTTGGTTTATTTTATTTTTTATTAAATATTTGTGTTAATAGTCTATTTAATATATATATATATATATATATATATATATATATATATATATATATATATATATATATATATATATATATATATATATATATATATATATATATATATATATATATATATATATATATATCGTTTTTCAAAATATGTTGGTATATGAGTGTTTGCAGTGATTTTTTTTTTTTTCTTTTTTTTTTAAATTAAAAAATTAAATATTTGTGTTAATTACCTATTTAGGAGACATTTAAATGTTGTTGTTTTTTATTTTAAAAAATAATTTGGTATTTGATAGTCTTTGTTCATCCAGAGTTTGGTTTATTTATTTATTTTATTAAAATGCAGTATTGATTGTCTATTTAGGAGACGGTAAATGTTTTATTTTTTTATAAGCTCTTTTGTTTTAATCATTTGGTATTTGATAGTCATTGCACATCCGCAGTTTAGTTTATTATTATTATTATTTAATTAAAAAAAGTTTTGATGGTCTATTTAGAAGACAAAATGTCTTAGTTTTTTTAAATAAAATTTATTTCAAGAAGTATTTGATAATGTTTGTGCATCCACAGTTTGGTTTATTATTATTATTTGTTTTATTAAAAAGTTGTGTTGATGGTCTACTTAAGAGACATTAAATGTTTTGTTTATTATTGTTATAAAATCTATTTAAAAAACAATTTTGTATTTGATAGTTTTTGTATCCAGAGTTTGGTTTATTTATTTATTTGTATAAAAAAAGCTGTGTTGATGGTCTTTTTAGGAGACATTTGAATGTGTTTCATTTTTAGTATTGGGTAGTCTTTGCACATCCAGATTTTGGTACTAAAAGCATTGAAACATGCTGAAACTATCTCTGAGAAATATTGATGCGTAAAGCATCCTCTTTAAATAGGTAATAAAAATGTTAAATCATTGTTACATTTAAATGATGTGTATTGAAAAATTAAGTATTTTAATATTGTAAAATGGGGCATCACGGTGGCACAGTGGGTAGCACAATTGCCTCACAGCAAGAAGGTTGCTGGTTCGAGCCTCGGCTGGGCCAGTTGGCATTTCTGTGTGGAGTTTGCATGTTCTCCCAGTGTTGGCGTGGGTTTGCTCCGGGTGCTCCAGTTTCCCTCACAGTCCAAAGACATGCGGTATAGGTGAATTGAATAAACTAAATTGTCCATAGTGTATGAGTGTGAATGAGTGTGTATGGATGTTTCCCAGAGATGGGTTGCAGCTGGAAGGGCATCCGCTGCGTAAAACATATGCTGGATAAGTTGGCGGTTCATTCCGCTGGGGCGACCCCAGATTAATAAAAGGACTAAGCCAAAAAGAAAATGAATGAATGAATATTGTAAAATGAAATGATAATAAATTATGCATATTTTGATAGTCAACAGGTTTGCATTTTTTTGTTCTTGTACTAAAAGCAAATGCATATTTTAAAGGATTAAACCCTCTGTCTGAAGTTTTGTCTACAAACTGACCCTCATTAAATGATTATATTTTTTAAAAACATAATTATTCAATTAAATTTAAAATATTTGTGTTGATGGTCTATTTAGGCAACATTAAATGGTAATTTTTTTACTAAAACTATTTATAAAATGAATCAACAATTAGTTTTTTTGATAGTCTTTGCACATCCAAAGTTTGGTTTATTTTTTATTTATAATTTTTTTTGTGTTTTAGTCTGTTTAGGAGACGTTAAATGCTTTTAAATTATTAATGAAAGTATTTCCAGAGTTTGATTCCCACATGCTCAAAATGCCGTCATTTTGACTTTAACAATTTTGAATGCTTATAGAAAACTATTTACACAACACTTAAATATTAAAAATAATAATAATAATAATAATAATAATAAATTAAGTGCACTTTTATTATAATTTAATAAAAAATAAGCTCTTTTTTTTTTTTATAAAAAGGTTAAAAAAAAAATAAATCAGTTGACCTTCAATAATGTTATGCCAATTCTTCCTCTGTTTCTGTGAACATGCTATATGAATGAAGTATGTGATGCTTATGGCACTTGTGTGTTTTGTCTGTGTGTGTGTGTGTCTGCAGTTTACACCTGTAAGCTCTCCGAGGAAGAGCATCCTCTGTTTCTGCGTCTGGTGGCGGGACCGAATACAGACACACTCAGCTTCGTCCTCAAAGAGCAGCAAACCGGTGAAGTCATGGTGAGAATTGACCTTTAACTATCTCCGACTGAATCCTAAATCAGCATACAATCACACTAAACCTTCCTCTCGCTCAACAGTGGGACGCCTTTTCCATCCCCGAACTGCAAAACTTCCTCCGCATCCTGGAAAAAGAGGAGCAGGACCAGATGTGCTCCATAAGCAGACGCTACAACACGTATAGAGAGAAACTGGAGGAGGCCATGAAAACAGCGGCGGGACGTCCTGGATAAAGCCAACGCACAGTACACAGTAAACAAACTGTAGCGCTGCTGCCTCTAGTGGTCACTGTGTGTCATGAACACTCATTACTGTGCCAACAGGACACCAGAAACTCACAGGAGTTTAAACGGACCTCCCACAATGCACCCAGTGTGCCATATTTACCATCGTTTTCCACTCTTTCACACATTTTTCTTTTCTTTTACCTCTTGTGGAAAAAATCGGAGCGTATTTAATTGACGGATGCTGTGGTTTGTACATATTTCTGTTTGTTGTTTTAATTTATGTTCGTTTATTTTACTGAAGAGTCTTATTTTATTTCAAACGCACGCAGATGGATGGGATCGGGGATTATTTTTTAGTTTCTAATTATTTTAAATACCAAATTACTTAAAACGGACGTACCCAACCAAAGACAATGTTAGGCTTTGATGTGCTGTCGACAAATGTAGAGCAGACGGACAGGAAGTGTTTGTTTATTATTGGATGTGGTGATGTAGGGACAGGAAATGAGACGCGAGTTGCTAAACTGATGGCATTAGTGCATTTTGTTTATTCAATCAGAGAATGAGAAATGCGTTATGGATTATGGAAGTGGTCCAATTGGGATTTGAGGAAGTCGTTGATGGGAATGTTGGAAAGTTTGCATAAATGAGTGCTTTTGGGGTTGTTTTTGGTGAATGCTGGGTCAAAATGACCTTTTCCAAAGCAAAGAGTGCTCACATAAGTGCAGCATCTGCAAATTTAATTTAAAAAGGACGTCTTCAAGATTAACGACTGAATATGACAGTAATTAATGTTTGTTTTGAAGCTCCAGCCTAAAAATAGCTACGTATACTTTGTGATTATTTGTGCTAGTGATTTGTGGGTATATATATTCATATATAATCACGCTGATCTGCTGCACCAGGAGGATGCAAATAAAGTGGTGCATGATCTGGGGGCGTAGCTGGAACTGTTACTGTTGTGAGTAAATTGAGCACTACTTTGTCACAGCACACAAGGTCAACATTTAAAGTGATGCTTATATCAGTAGATGATTTTAATATCTGTTTATTCTCTGTATGCTAGTGCTGCATGACGGTTTTCTGATTGGTACTGCAACATTATGTCGACGTATGGTGAGGGCGTGGCGCCCTCTTGTGGTGAACTGCTGTAACTACATCTGTGCAGTTTAGTCAGCGTGCTTTTTTTTTTAGATTTTTTTCTGTATTATTTTGTTGTTGTTATTATTGGTTTTTAAATGAAAGCTTTTTTTCTGCCGTGGAATTAAAATAAAGGTAATTGCGACTTTTTGTTTCACAATTCTGACTAATCTTCGGATATTTATGAAATTAACGTCTTATATTTGGGACTTACTTAAAAATGTGACGTTATTTTGTGCAGCCTGAGTTATAAACTTGCAATTCTGCTAAAAGTTTGAGTTGTGAGAGACTATGAACGTGCGTTCATAAAAAAAACGTCTCAATTTTCAGTAAAATATTCTGAATTGTATATAAACTAGCTGCCATTTTGGGACTTTTCGAAATAGTTTAATTTTAAAAACATGTCAAAATGATGAAAGAAGAAGTCGCAAATTCCCATTTAGTTTGATGCCGTGGCGGAAATAGACTCGGTTATATAAACCTCTAACCAAAGATATAGTTATAAAGCGTCGTTTAATTTAAGTTTGAAACCAATTGCCTGGTGCAATCAGTTTTGTGCGCCTCGATAAACCGAGGTTAAATTACAGTATGTCTTGGCAACTCTATTGTAAACACTGGGGTGAATATAAATTAGCTTAATTAGCGTATATCGTTGTGTGAACATCACAACAGTCTCAAACAAATATATATGCAATGGAAGAGGATTCGTCAGGGGAATAAGACCAGTAATGCTTTTTATGGGCACTTTATGTTTATGTTAATTCAGGGAATTATTTGATTTGATTTGATTATTAGACTTCTTCAGATGCCTGTTGTCTTCCACTGTTTTTTAAATGGCATTGCGTCTAGCGGAAGGTCTTTTTTTTAATAATTAAAGCTGTTTCAGTACTTGATTTTTATTTTATTTCATAAACAAGCTGTTGTTTGTAGAGTAAGACTGTGAATGAATGTTAAACTGTATTGACGTGTAGTGAAAGGGTTTTAGATGTACACATGCATGTGTTATATTAATTCATGCATACTTTTCAGGCTGTTTTAAGACATCCACGGCCGTGTTTAGACATTGCTCACAAAACCCACACTCTGCATTTGCCAAAAACTCTCTCTTTTTGTTTGTTCTGCAAGTTACCTGCATATGAGGGTTTTATGGATGTTTATGAATGAGGTGAGCTTCATTTTATAGAAGTCGAAGAGTTAAATGAGCATCTATATATCCTGATGAATCCTGATGTCATGCTTTTTTTTTTGAGGGTTTGTATTGTTACCAATCGTGGCCTTTCTTGTTGAAGACATGGTTTCTTTAAATAAAGATGCAAAATTTCTCAACGCCCTGGAGCCCGTTTGTGTTTCTGCTCTCATTTTGCTTCCTAATTTTCTAATTCTGATAAATCAAATTTTTGAGAAACCCAGAGAAGTGATGGTTTTAGTTCAGTGCAACTTGTTTGTCATTAAACATGCTTTTATACATACGTTATACAGTACATGCATTGAAGAATATAGACTTCTAACTTTAATTTCGCTTGCCAAAATAAACTCATTTATCGAAGCCTTTCTCCACCATGAAAATAGGAAATTGCAAATCTTTATCTTCATTTAGATGTATATGTTATACAACTGATATTGCATTTCACAATTGAAACTTCTTAGAACTGAGTATTGAGCATTCATAAGTTATAAATTCTCATTGTACGTTTTTATATTTATAAATCTCTCTTTTTCAGAATTCTGACTTTCATTCTCCTTCGGCTTAGTCCCTTATTTATTAGGGGTCGCCAAAGCAGAATGAACCGCCAACTGTTCCAGCATATGTTTTACGCCGCGGATGCCTTTCCAGCTGCAACCCAATGCTGGGCAACATCCATACACACTCATTTACACACACGCTCACACTTTAATTTATTAAATTTACCTATAGCGCATGTGTTTGGACTGTGGGGGAAACCTACTCCAACACGGGGAGAACATGCAAACTTCACACAGAAATGCCAACTGGCCCAGCCAGGACTCGAACCAGTGACCTTTTTGCTGTGAGGTGACAGTTCTAACCACTGAACCACTTTGTCGCCCGACCTTTTTCTTGAAATGTCCAAATAAAATCTCACAGATGACTTTTTCCCCCACATTATTTTAAGGTTGTATAAACCTAGAGTTGTTAGTTTTTTCTACAAATTGTGACTTTTTATCATGAAGTTTATCACAATTATGAAAGATAAACTCTTAGATAAATACTCAAAACGGTGATAAAGTCGAGAATAGTGCAGGATAGCTTATAAAATTAAGTTTATAACTGCATGAAATGGTCGCAAGTCTTAAAAAAGGTGAGAATTGTGAGACGTTAACCCAGAATTTTGACCTTTTTTTTTTTTTTAAATGTCCAATTAAAATCTCACAGATGACTTTATTCCCCTCAGTTAACCACAAACCAGTTATTTTTCTACAAATTGTGACTTTTTATCCTGTAAATGCAAATTAATCCCAATTCTGAAGGAAAAAAACCTGAGATATAATCTCAAAATGGTGTGAAATGTTGCGAGATATAAAAAAAAAATGATAAAATGAAGTTTATAACTGCAAGAAATCATCACAAATCTAAAAAAGGGTGAAAAGTGTGAGACGTTAACCCAGAATTCTGACCTTTTTTCCTTTAAATTTCCAATGAAAATCTCACAGCTGACTTTTCCCCTCAGAATTTGAAGTTTATACCTCAGAGTTTCAATTTAATCACAAACCAGAGCTATTTTTCTACAAATCGTGACTTTTTATCATGAAGTTGCAAGTTTGTCACAATTATGAAAGATAAATCTTAAGATATAAACTCAAAACGGGGATAAATAAAGTCAGAATTGCGAGATAGCTTATAAAATTGAGTTTATAACTGCAAGAAATCACAAATCTAAAAAAGGTGAGAATTGTGAGATGTTAACCCAGAATTCTGACCTTTTTTCTTGAAATGTCCAATTAAATACTCATAGATGACTTCATTTTTTCTCTCACAATTTCAAGTTTTTACAGTACCTCAGAGTTTTAATTTAACAGGTAGTTTTTTTCTACAAATTTTTCTACAAAAAAATACTTTTTATCTTGTAATTGCAAATTAGTCGCAATTATGAAAGATAAATCCTAAGATATAAACTTAAAACGGTGATAAATAAAGTCAGAGTTGCGAGATAGCTTATGAAATTAAGTTTATAATTGCAAGCAATCATCACAAATCTAAAAAGGTGAAAATTGTGAGACGTTAATCCAGAATTTTGTCCTTTTTTTCCTTGAAATGTCCAATTAAAATCTCACAGATGACTTTATTCCCTTACAATCTGAAGTTTATACCAGTTTCAATTTAATCACAAACCAGAGCTATTTTTCCACAAATTGTGACTTTTTATCATGAAGTTGCAAGTTTGTCACAATTATGAAAGATAAATCCTAAGATATAAACTCAAAACGGGGATAAATAAAGTCAGAGCTGCGAGATAGCTTATAAAATTGAGTTTATAACTGCAAGAAATCATCACAAATCTAAATAAGGTGAGAATTGTGAGACGTTAACCCAGAATTCTGACCTTTTTTTCTTGAAATGTCCAATTAAATACTCATAGATGACTTCATTTTTTCTCTCAGAATTTCAAGTTTATACAGTACCTCAGAGTTTTAATTTAACAGGTAGTTTTTTTCTACAAATTGTGACTTTTTATTGTGAAGTTGCAAATTAGTCACAATTATGAAAGATAAATCCTAAGATATAAACTCAAAACGGGGATAAAGTCAGAATTGCGAAATAGCTTATAAAATTGAGTTTATAACTGCAAGAAATCATCACAAATCTAAAAAAGGGGAGAATTGTGAGACGTTAACTCAGAATTCTGACCTTTTCCCCTTTAAATTTCCCCTCAGAATTTGAAGTTTATACCTTAAAGTTTTAATTTAATCACACACCAGAGCTATTTTTTCCCACAAATTGTGACTTTTCATCATGAAGTTGCAAGTTTGTCACAATTATGAAAGATAAATCCTAAGATATAAACTCAAAACGGGGATAAATAAAGTCAGAATTGCGAGATAGCTTATAAAATTAAGTGTATAACTGCAAGAAATCACAAATCTAAAAAAGGTGAGAATTGTGAGACGTTAACCCGGTATTCTGACCTTTTTCCCTTGAAATGTTCAATTAAAATCTCACAGATGACTTTATTCCCTCAGAATTTCAAGTTTATACCTCAGAGTTTCAACTTAACAGGTAGTTTCTTCTACAAATTGTGACTTTTTTAATCTTGTAAATGCAAATTAGTCACAATTCTGCAAAAAATCAAGGATATAAACTCAAAACTCAAAGTCAGAGTTGCGGGATAGCCTGTAAAATTAAGTTTATAACTGCATAAAATAGTCACAAAACTAAAAAAAGGTCAAAATTGCTATATGTAAACATCATTCTAATGAAACCTGTTTATATCTTGCTGTATCTTTATCTTTATGTATTGTGAGATAAATTAATGCTATTACCCTGTGCTAGCAATATTTAACATCCCATTTACTAGCTGTCACCATGTATCTAAACTGTAAATAATTAGAGAGAGGCCAGGTTTTACGCAATGCAGGCGCACATGTGTGAATGAAGTGTCCTTTACATGAACCCGCCGTTGTTAAAGTCATCGCTGATTAATCACCGCTGTGTTCATCGCGGAGAGCAGCGCGTCTTCTTTCATGGCGCCCGGGAGCAAACGCTGAACTTTATACTGCAGTCCGAACGACTTTACCACACAACAATGTAAGTTTACACAAGTTATAAAGCCTGAATATCATATTTAAACGAATTGTGGCGTAATATCAATACAAACGCTCGCTTTGTGTAAACACCGTCGTGTTTTCATGCTGTGCTGCACTTCGCATTCTCAAACCCCACACGAGTCAATGCGACGATAATAATGCGGATTATTTGCGTTATTTATGAAGAATGTCGTGTGCTTTCAACAGCTTTGTGTTAAAAAGACATTATTTTTGCAGCTTCTGAAGTAGTTTTGATTGAGAGCATGTGTTTTTTTGTTATAATGGACTGCCTCTTTGACTTGTGCGAATATGGACTGCTTTAAAATGTTTTGTGCAATATCTGCACGTATATAATATCATATTTAGTTCAATGTCATATTTATGTGATTAAATCAAACATTTTATTGATTATTAAAAATATAAATGTTATTAAAATAATAATGTTATATGTATTTGTGAAAAAGGAAAATACAGTGCAACAGAATTACAGAGACAGGCCAAAAAACAGATAATAAATATATTTTAAATAGAAGTAGTGAATGGAAATCTACAAATATATTGAGAAGTGTATGTACAGGTATATTACTATATGCAACGTTATATGTGCAGCTGTTATGTGCAAATTGACATGGAAAGTATGTTGTTAAATAAGTGTAGATGTGTAAAAGAAAATAGAAAAAAAATGTAAAATATAAATGTACTTAAAAATATTAATGTTTTATGTATTTGCTAATATGGAGTGCTTTAAAATGTTTTGTGCAATATCTGCACGTATATAATATCATATTTAGTTCAATGTCATAGTTATATGACTAAATATAATATTTATTGATTATTAAATATATAAATGTTATTATAAATATTAATGTTATATGTATTTGCTAATATGGACTGCCTCAAAATATATTTTCTGCAATATCTGCATGTATATAATATTATATTTGGTTCAATGTGATATTTATGTGATTAAATCAAAAGGATAATTGATTATTAAAAATATAAATGTTATTAAAATATTAATGTTATATGTATTTGTGAAAAAGGAAAATATTTTCGGCAACATCTGCATGTATAATATAATATTTGGTTCAGTGCAATATTTATAGGATTACATATAATATTTAATAATTATTTAAAATATAAACTCTATTAAAATATTAATGTTAAATGTATTTGTGAATATGGACTGCCTCAATATATTTTTTGCAATATCTGCACATATATAATATCATATTTAGTTCAATGTCATATTTATATGACTAAATATAATATTTATTGATTATTAAATGTATAAATGTTATTAAAATATTAATGTTATATGTATTTGTGAATATGGACTGCCTCAAAATATATTTTCTGCAATATCTGCACATATATAATATCATATTTGGTTCAATGTAATGTTATTCATATGATTAAATATAATATTTAATGATTATTTAATATATACATGTTATTAAAATATTAATGTAATATGTATTTGTGAATATGGACTGCCTCAATATATTTTTTGCAATATCTGCACATATATAATATCATATTTAGTTCAATGTCATATTTATATGACTAAATATAATATTTATTGATTATTAAATGTATAAATGTTATTAAAAATATTAATGTTATATGTATTTGTGAATATGGACTGCCTCAAAATATATTTTCTGCAATATCTTCACATATATAATATTATATTTGGTTCAATGTAATATATGATTAAATATAGTATTTAACGATAATTTAATATATAAATGTCATTAAAAATATTAATGTTGTGTATTTGTGAATAGGCATGGGCCGGTATAAGATTCTGACAGTATGATCACCTTGGATAAAAATATCATGGTTTCACGGTATCACGGTTTTATGATTACTGCTCAAAAATATATATTTTTTTAAATGTCTGGTTAAAAAATAAAAACTTTTTTACCTTTTGAACACAATATATTTTATTTTGAGAAACATTTAAAATATTTTGGAAGAGTTCACATGTCAGGCTAAATGAATTATTGACTTCTGCTGTCTTCATTTGTTTCAAAAACAGATTTTTTTACAATATAAAATGGCATCTTTTCTGCTGAAGGTACTGCTGTCCTAAACAACAAAACAAAAAAAAAGTCAATAAAAAAATCGTACACATACCTTAGGAACGGTATTGCAGAAAATTTTGACGGTTTCAAAACCTTGACTTTTCCAAACCACAGTACACATTGAAAACGGTTATCGTCCCGTGCCTATTTGTGAATATGAACTGCCTCCAAATATTTTCTGCAATATCTGCACGTATATAATATCATATTTGGTCCAATGTAATATTTATGTGATTAAATAAAGCATTTTATTGATTATTAAAAATATAAATGTTAATAAAATATTAATGTTATATGTATTTGTGAATAAGCAAAATCTTTTCTGCAACATCTGCACGTATATAATATAATATTTGGTTCAGTGCAATATTTATAGAATTACATATAATATTTAATAATTATTTAAAATATAAACGCTATTAAAATATTAATGTTATATGTATTTGTGAATATGAACTGCCTCAATATCTTTTGTGCAATATCTGCACGTATATAATATCATATTTAGTTCAATGTCATATTAATATGACTAAATATAATATTTATTGATTATTTAATATATAAATGTTATTAAAATATTAATGTTATATGTATTTGTGAATATGGACTGCCTCAAAATATATTTTCTGCAATATCTGCACGTATATAATATCATATTTGGTTCAATGTTATATATGATTAAATATAGTATTTAACGATAATTTAATATATAAATGTCATTAAAAATATTAATGTTGTGTATTTGTGAATAGGCATGGGCCGGTATAAGATTCTGACAGTATGATCACCTTGGATAAAAATATCATGGTTTCACGGTATCACGGTTTTATGATTACTGCTCAAAAATATATTTTTTTTTAAATGTCTGGTTAAAAAATAAAAACTTTTTTACCTTTTGAACACAATATATTTTATTTTGAGAAACATTTAAAATATTTTGGAAGAGTTCACATGTCAGGCTAAATGAATTATTGACTTCTGCTGTCTTCATTTGTTTCAAAAACAGATTTTTTTACAATATAAAATGGCATCTTTTCTGCTGAAGGTACTGCTGTCCTAAACAACAAAACAAAAAAAAAGTCAATAAAAAAATCGTACACATACCTTAGGAACGGTATTGCAGAAAATTTTGACGGTTTCAAAACCTTGACTTTTCCAAACCACAGTACACATTGAAAACGGTTATCGTCCCGTGCCTATTTGTGAATATGAACTGCCTCCAAATATTTTCTGCAATATCTGCACGTATATAATATCATATTTGGTCCAATGTAATATTTATGTGATTAAATAAAGCATTTTATTGATTATTAAAATATAAATGTTAATAAAATATTAATGTTATATGTATTTGTAAATAAGAAAAATATTTTCTGCAACATCTGCACTTATATAATATCATATTTGGTTCAGTGCAATATTTATAGGATTACATATAATATTTAATAATTATTTAAAATATAAACGCTATTAAAATATTAATGTTATATGTATTTGCTAATATGAACTGCCTCAATATATTTTCTGCAATATCTGCACGTATATAATATCATATTTGGTTCAATGTAATGTTATTCATATGATTAAATATAATATTTAATGATTATTTAATATATACATGTTATTAAAATATTAATGTTATATGTATTTGTGAATATGGACTGCCTCAATATCTTTTGTGCAATATCTGCACGTATATAATATCATATTTAGTTCAATGTCATATTTATATGACTAAATATAATATTTATTGATTATTAAATGTATAAATGTTATTAAAAATATTAATGTTATATGTATTTGTGAATATGGACTGCCTCAAAATCTTTCCTGCAATAACTGCACGTATGTAAAATAACATTTGGTTCAGTTTAATATTTATATGTTTACATATAATATTTATTAATCATTAAATATATTAATGTTATTAAAATATTAATGTTTTATATATTTGTGAATATGGACTGCCTCAAAATATTTTCTGCAATATCTACACGCATATAGCATCATATTTAGTTCAATGTCATATTTATTTGATTAAATATAATATTTATTGATTATTACAAATATAAATGTTATTATTGATCCTGTTTATTATGATATTATTTTATAATTTATGTCGTTTAATTTTCTTTACTATTATTAATGTACATTAATGTTCATTGTTGAATATTATTATCTAGCTTAATATATTTTTGTACTTCATATTTCTTATATGACATTATAATATTTAATATTTATATAACTAAATGTATGAATATCATATTATAATTTAAATTGTTAATTATTATTATTATGTTGTTCTGTACCAATATCAACAATAAATATATATTTAGGTATAAATACTGTTATTGTGCACAAAATGATCATACCAGATTTCTACATAACAAAATATGATATATTAAAATATATATGTATGAAATATAACATTAAACTACTGCTAAAATTCATTTAATTACGGCTAATTTGATTACTTATTTAGCTGATGTTATTGATTTTATATTTTTATTAATATATTTTTATATTCAATAATCTACTTTTATATCAATATAAAATATAATTATATTTATATATGCATTTTTAAATGATTATTAAATATATAGTAATTATACTGCATATTATAATAAATAATTATATTCAAATATCACATAAAACATCATATCATTAACAGTATTTTTATATTGTTACTTTTCTTTTAATATTTAAGTCATTTTAATAAATGTTTCTATTTTTCTATTTAATTATTTTACAATATAATATAATATAATATAATATAATATAATATAATATAATATAATATAATATAATATAATATAATATAATATAATATAATATAGGGTGACGTGGTGGCGCAGTGGGTAGCACGATCGCCTCACAGCAAAAAGGTTGCTGTTTCGAGCCTCGGCTGGGTCAGTTGGCATTTCTGTGTGGAGTTTGCATGTTCTCCCTTGTTGGCGTGGGTTTCCTGATGGAAGGGCTTCCACTGCATAAAACATATGCTCGATAAGTTGGCGGTTCATTCCACTGTGGCGACCACAGATTAATATAAAGGTACTAAGCCGAAAAGAGAATGAATAATATAATATACCCAGATAAACCCACGCCAACACTTGGAGAACATGCAAACTCCACACAGAAATGCTAACTGACCCAGTCGGTACTCAAACCAGCAACCTTATTGCTGTGACGTGACAGTGCTAACCACTGAGCCACCGTGTCACACATATTTACAGGATGTATTTGTAAAATATGAGGTCGTTTTCTTCATTTTCTCAGGCTCAGTCAGAGTTCAGTGAAGGTCATATTGTTGGCCGTTGCAGTTGGAGTTTATCTCATTCCCTCTCCTATTGATCCTGAGCCGTACATGTGAGTGTTTTCACAGCAAATCTCTTTACTCTGATGTAAACTGATCTCCAGAGAGGGCCTGTACTGATGTACACTTTTTCAAATATTTCCCAAATGGTGTTTAACAGATTCAGGAATTTTTCACAGTATTTCCTATAATATTTTTTCTTCTGGAGAAAGTCTTATTTGGTTTATTTAGGCTAGAATAAAAGCAGTTTTTAATTTTTTAGAAAACATTTAAGGTCAAAATTATTCGCCCCTTTAAGCTATATATTTTTTCGATAGTCTACAGAACAAACCATCATTATACAATAACTTGCCTAATTACCCTAACCTGCCTAGTTAACCTAATTAACCTAGTTAAGCCTTTAAATGTCACTTTAAGCTGTATAGAAGTGTCTTGAAAAATATCTAGTCAAATATTATTTACTGTCATCATGACAAAGATAAAATAAATCAGTTATTAGAGATGAGTTATTAAAACTATCATGATTAGAAATGTGTTGAAAAAATCTTCTCTCTATTAAACAGAAACTGGGGAAAAATATACACAGAAAGGCTAATAATTCTGACTTCAACTGTATGTGTGTGTTTTTCAGATTCGAGAGCTCTCCGCCGGCTCTCGAAGGCACTTTAGCAGTGAACACACGCTTACAGAGAGGCAGAAAACTGTTTCCTGGTCAGCTCAAAGGCCCAGAGTCCTTCACCGCTGACCAGAATGGTGAGATTGTTTCTGTGATATTTTTCAGAAATACAGTACGCTTTTGGGCTCATTTACACCAATTCAGATTGCCGTATACTTATATACTATAAGGTTACAGTATGGCTTTATCTCTCATGATGCATTCAAAATGTGTGTTTTGATTTGAACTGTGCACTTGGACTTAATTAATAGTTAAAGTTTTATAAAATTGTCACAGCTTAATATTTTTTAGCTGTCAAATTTTTTTGTATCATGGTTTTATTGCAATTTAATAAATAAATTTGGTCAAGAAAGTTGTTGGTTCAAGCCCCGGCTGGGCCCCAGTTGGCATAGGTTTCCTAAGACATGCGCTAAAGAGGAATTAAATAAACTAAATTGTCCGTAGTTTATGTGTGTGAATGAGAGTGTATGGATGTTTCACAGTGATGGGTTGCAGCTGGAAGGGCATCCGCTGCGTAAAACATATGCTGGATAAGTTGGCGGTTCATTCCGCTGTGGCGACCCCAGATTAATAAAGGGACTAAGCCGAAAAGAAATTAAATGAATGAATGAATATATCTCGAATCTAATTGGCTTATAGCCGTGATATAGTAAAGTAATATCAGCACTCGTACAGCCTCTTCACCCTTGTGTATTACTGCACCCACATAAGTGGCAAGCAGAGGACTACAGCTTGACAAATTTTGCAGCTGTTGGACAACATAATGTACTTTTGAGGCTTTTTAGGTGAGAATGTAGTTGTTCAGATTGCAACTATGCAGTTTATTCATTCATTCATTCATTCATTTTCTTTTCGGCTTAGTCCCTTTATTAATCTGAGGTCGCCACAGCGGGATGAACCGCCAACTTATCCAGCATGTTTTTACGCAGCGGATGCCCTTCCAGCCGCAACCCATCTCTGGGAAAACTATGCAGTTTATTTCTAAGTGTATTTATAAGGATAGCGCGTATTTTAAATATTTATAAATTCTGAGATTCAGCGCGTTGGCAGCCATCAGCCTGTCATACAGAGCAGAGCAAAGACGGTTGACGTTCCGACACAAGATGGCGACAGAGACCGCATAATAAATCCTTAGTGGAGAAAAACGATTCAAACTACAGCTGAACAAATCATTATAAAACAGGTAAATGACATAAGTGGATCTCCCTCTTTTGTATGTTGTAGTGCTGAATTTATACCATAGTAATCTGCTAGTGTTTGCTTTGCTTTGGTTTTTTCGGGGTTAATTATTGTGATATCCTAATTGCAACAGAGAAAAACTGGGAAATCTCTGTAGACTGATGGCATTTCATGCTGTTCAGCTTTAAAATCTTAAAATGTGAGCAAAATCACCCGTTTTGTCATGACTTTAGACATTACGCTAGAGAATCATTCAAATACTAGCTCTAAAGTGACGTTTGTGAATGAGCAACGGTTTCTGCTGTTCTGATGTCAGCTGCAGATGTGAATGAATGGCGGAAGAAAGTAGTTCCTCATACAAAAGGGTTTTTGAGACTCTGTGTTTGATTTCCTTTTTTACACACCTGATTATGCCGTTGAACTGTTTTATAAACACAATATCACACTCATAGCAGTGCAATGTGGCTGTATATCATCACCAGTCATATCGCACTGCTACTCATGTGATATTGCTCATATACAGGGAGTGCAGGATTATTAGGCAAGTTGTGTTTTTGAGGATTAATTTTATTATTGAACAACAACCATGTTCTCAATGAACCCAAAAAACTCATTAATATCAAAGCTGAATATTTTTGGAAGTAGTTTTTAGTTTGTTTTTAGTTTGAGCTATTTTAGGAGGATATCTGTGTGTGCAGTTGACTATTACTGTGCAGAATTATTAGGCAACTGAACAAAAAACAAACATATACCCATTTCAATTATTTATTTTCACCAGTGAAACCAATATAACATCTCAATATTCACAAATATACATTTCTGACATTCAAAAACAAAACAGTGACCAATATAGCCACCTTTCTTTGCAAGGACACTCAAAAGCCTGCCATCCATGGATTCTGTCAGTGTTTTGATCTGTTCAACATTGCGTGCAGCAGCAACCACAGCCTCCCAGACACTGTTCAGAGAGGTGTACTGTTTTCCCTCTTTGTAAATCACATTTGATAATGGACCACAGGTTCTCTATGGGGTTCAGATCAGGTGAACAAGGAGGCCATGTCATTAGTTTTTCTTCTTTTTGACCCTTTCTTGCCAGCCACGCTGTGGAGTACAGTACTTGGACGCGTGTGATGGAGCATCCTGCATGAAAATCATGTTTTTCTTGAAGGATGCAGACTTCTTCCTGTACCACTGCTTGAAGAAGGTGTCTTCCAGAAACTGGCAGTAGGACTGGGAGTTGAGCTTGACTCCATCCTCAGCCCGAAAAGACTGGAGCTCTCTGCCCTTTACCGATCCAGCCACGGGCCCATCAAGACTCACTCTCATTTCATCAGTTCATAAAACCTTAGAAAAATCAGTGTTGAGATATTTCTTGGCCCAGTCTTGACGTTTCAGCTCGTGTGTCTTGTTCAGTGGTGGTCGTTTTTCAGCCTTTCTTACCTTGGCCATGTCTCTGAGTATTGCACACCTTGTGCTTTTGGGCACTCCAGTGATGTTGCAGCTCTGAAATATGGCAAAACTGGTGGCAAGTGGCATCTTGGCAGCTGCACGCTTGACTTTTCTCAGTTCATGGGCAGTTATTTTCACCTTGGTTTTTGGTTTGGTTTTTCCACACGCTTCTTGCGACCCTGTTGACTATTTTGAATGAAACGCTTGATTGTTCGATGATCACGCTTCAGAAGCTTGCCAATTTTAAGAGTGCTGCATCCCTCTGCAAGATATCTCACTGTTTTTGACTTTTCGGAGCCTGTCAAGTCCTTCTTTTGACCCATTTTGCCAAAGGAAAGGAAGTTGCCTAATAATTATGCACACCTGATATAGGGTGTTGATGTCATTAGACCACACCCCTTCTCATTACAGAGATGCACATCACCTAATATGCTTAATTGGTAGTAGGCCTTCGAGCCTATACAGCTTGAAGTAAGACAGCATGCATAAAGAGGATGATGTGGTCAAAATATTCATTTGCTTAATAATTCTGCACTGCCTGTATGTATATATATACACACATCTTTTCATCATAGGAAACATCTACACTGGCACTGTCGATGGGAAGCTTTGGAAGATCAACAACGAATCCCTGCAGTTCATCACTCAGATGGGCCAGAACATCCCCGAATGTGGTAAATCCACAACAAAATGTGTATCATCTGTTACGGAGGCGTTCACGCTGCCATCACACATTAGACACGCTGAAGAGAGATTCACAAAGAATCAAGTGTTGTAGAAATGCAAACGTCTTCATCAGTGCATTATTCTTCACCCTTCACAAGCTTTCCTTCATTAGGGTTGTGCTCGACAGCGTCTGATAGCTGTGCAATTATATTTGTGACTACAAAATTGAATGTAGTTTAAAATAAATGAAGATGATTTTAACAGAAATATACAAAAATAAATAACAATTCAAGAGGAGAAAACCCTCTGAAAACCATCTCTCTGTGAAAACCTGTGTGATATTTGGTGCCAGATTATCAGTTTATTATTGTTGCTAGATCGGATATGGTTGCGGTCGGAAGTTAACGAGAAGTATTTATATTATTTATTACATTTCCCATTTATTGTATTTTATTATCGTCTACCCCCTCCCCAACCCTAAACCCAACCGTCACAGTACTGTAAAAATATTAATTATTGTTATACAGTGTCTTAAAAAAATGCTGCTATATTGATGTGCATATCGCACTTCCAGCCGGCCACGTATCTAGACTTTACCCTCTTTGACTAGGGGTGAACAATATATCATTTGAGCATCAATATCGCAATGTGAGTACTTTCACTAGTCACATCGTAGGATTAGATTATTTAATAAGGAGTAATAGATGAAGATATTATTAAATTTGATATTTTAAAATTATTTATTCAATGATGACCATGTTATTTTACATTTAAGTATTTAATTTCTGTACTTGAATACTGTTAGACTCCCCAGAGAACCAGAAAGCACTGTTTATTTATTTATTTATTGCTTGTAATTTATTATAAGTTATGCAGATATACCGCATAGAAAAAGTCTTGATCATCCCGAGCGATTTAAATGTATGAAATATTTCCAAATAGAGCTATTCAAATCAACAGGTGAAATTATATTCATATCGCAACATATGTCGCAGCAAAACAAAATATCACAGTGTCAGATTTTTTCAATATCATGCAGCCCTATCTTCGACTCTTTGGATGGAAACGCTGCATTATTCAAAAATCTTTCATGCAATATTGGAGTTTTGCTCATAAATTTAAGTCATTTGAATGGAAACATGTCTGTTGTGTTGTCCGTTTAGGCTCGAGTACAGACTATGAGCCAGTTTGTGGTCGTCCTCATGGCCTGCGGCTGGACCGGGAGGGGCAGCTGATTGTGGCAGATTCTTATTATGGCCTGTTTAAAGTCGACCCTTCGACCGGAGAGAAAACACTCCTGCATTCCAGCAAAGACGGTCTGTAAACATCTGGAGTCTCTCAAACGTGTCCAAAAAAGAGCTTTTCACTACATTTTTGTTACTTGGGCTTGTGTCATAGGCACATGATGATTTTGCCAAGTATGATGTGATCCTGGATTAACATCTATGTTGATCTTGGGACATCATTTTGTTGGAAAATGTAATCCATACCTATTCCCTACCCCTGAACCCAACCATAACTGTAAATTATTCCCAAAATCAACTCGTGTAGAAGTGCATAAGCCTAACTGTGAGCCTAAACTTAACATAAATAGTAAATGTATCCCTTAATTCTGATTGGCTGATTGGAATGTTGTTCCAGGATCAATATAGATGTTAATCCAGGTTCATGTCTTGCTTGGTCAAATCAGGTTAGTGGTGTCATACATAATCCACTGGGCATTTTTTAATTTACTGTATATTTGTGACCCTGGATGGATATCTTTGTATGATTAGCCAGAACACAATGAGTCAAAATGATAAGATTTTTATTTTATGGCCACATTGTTTTTTAAATATTAATTAAAGATCATCTTCCAACAAGACATATTGTAAATTTCCGAGTGCAAATATAAATATAATGTAAATATTTAATATGTTTAAATATTTATAATGTAAATAATATGTAATAATATATATAATGTATAATGTAAATATGTAAATACCACTGTAAATACAATTTATATATATATATATATATATATATATATATATATATATATATATATATATATATATATATACGTATAATTAACTAAATTATCAGTAAATTTAGTTTCTAAGAACTTATTTTGGACAACTATAAAGATGTTTATTGTGAAGTGTACTTGAGCTCAAGTGAGGCACTATATAAGTTAATATTATTATTATTATTATCATTATTATTATTCATTCATTTTCTTTTCGACTTAGTCCCTTTATTAATCAGGGGTCGCCACAGTGGAATGAACCACCTATTACTATTATTATTATTATTATTATTAATAATAATAATATCACTGTTATGTACTGTTTTCTTTTTAGGAGATGGTCTGTAAATCGAAGGTCAGGAAAATATATAAGTAATAATATAAAACAAAATTTATAATATATTCATTCATTCATTCATTCATTCATTTTCTTTTCAGCTTAGTCCTTTTAATAAACAGGGGTCGCCACAGCGGAATGGACTCCCAGCACTGGGAAACACTCATACACTCTTAATCACACACGTACACTACGGCCAATTTAGCTTACCCAATTCACCTATAGCGCATGTGTTTGGACTTCTGGGGGAAACCGGAGCACCCGGAGGAAACCCACACCAACACGGGGAGAACATGCAAACTCCACACAGAAATGCCAACTGACCCAGCCGAGGCTCGAATCAGTGACCTTCTTGCTGTGAGACGATCATGCTACCCACTGTGCCACTGTGACGGCGATAATATATTATTATTATTATTAATTCTTCAGATCATACATTTACATATATTATTACATTTACACCATTTGAAACATCACATGCAATTATATATATATATATATATATATATATATATATATATATATATATGCTTATTATAGTTATTTGTATTTATTTATTTTTATTTAATATTTATTAATAAATTAATTTTTTATGTGTATATGTATAATAATGCTTACATTTTGGAGAAATAAATTATTCTCTAATATTCTGTCCATTTCCTACATTTAAATTTTTTTAACTCGTCTTTAATATATATATATATATACAACAGTATAATACAATATAATTTACAATATAAACAGCCGCGTCTCATTCTTCTCAAAAGGAGCTGATGGGATTCCCTTTGGCTTTCTGAACGGTCTGGAGATTTCTAAAAACGGCACTGTGTTCTTCACCGACTCCAGCAGCAAATGGGGAAGACGTCATGTTCGATATGAGGTCATCATACTTTAAATATTATAATAAATAAACATTAAAAAGCTGTAATATTATCTGTACTAAAGGCCGGTTCTGCCCTCAGGTGTTGGAGACGAATCGTCTGGGTCGCCTTCTGACCTATGATCCCGCCAGCGGCCGCATTCAGACGCTGCTGGATTCTCTATATATGCCAAATGGATTTGCTTTCTCACCTGATGAGGACTTTCTGCTTCTGGCTGAAACCAGCGTCGGACGCATTATCAAGTAAGAGTTTAAGCACAGATGCCCATTACTGAATATCAGGAGTTTAATCTGACAAGACTTAAAACACATGCAGATGTTTTGTTTGTTCTTGTCGGAGTAACTGAAGCACAAGCTGTAAAGACTCCGCCCTCCTCTTGAAAGGGGGCGGGGAGCAGCAGCTCATTTGCATTTAAAGAGACACACATCAAAGCAGCAAGGAGCATCTACAGTATTGAATATAATAAATGGAATGGGACAGAATAACAAAGGCTCATTCTGTAAAAGCTCCACCCTCTTTTGGAAACGGGGCGGGAAGAAGCAGCTCATTTGCATTTAAAGAGACACATACAAAAATCACATATTTCATAAGATATTACAAAAATACATATTTTCTGCTGTTTTTTCAGGTTGTGGTTGAAGGGGCCGAAAGAGGGTACAAAGGAGGTCGTCCTGAACAACATGATTGGTTACCCTGATAACATCCGGCTCAGTGACCGAGGCACATTTTTAGTAGGAATATCCACTGTTAGATTCCCTGGTCGCCTCTTTCCACCGTTCCTGGATCTGATTGGTCCATATCCTGCACTTAAACGCGCCATAGTGAAGGTGAGTAGATCCTAAATTTGCTGGCCTAATGCTGCGTTCACACCAGACGTGGAACACGCGGATAAATCGTGCTATTCGCGCGTAAATACACGCGTGAACATTTAAGTTAACTCGCTTCATTCGCGTGTCAAAAATCTGCTTCATTCGCGCGTCAAATTCACTTCAGAACAGACACGGATTCGCATCATGGGCAGGGCTTCTGTCTGCCCGGTGACTGTAGCTTCGTTGCTAAATGGCTAACATGGATTTTATTGAGAAAATAACTGTTTATGTGCTTTATGAAGGCTAAAAAACAGCGTCGATACGTTTGGAGCAGTGTCTGAGTCCACTAGATCCTTTCAGAGGTGCACCCAGCTCTGTGAGCTCATAAACTCCTCCAGAAACTTAACCTGGATGACGGAGGCTTTCAGCAGTGCTTCTGACTGAGGTCAGACCAGTTTGATGAACTGTTGTCAGTGTCGGCTGGAGGATTTCCCCCGGGACACCAACAACAGGCGCTACATCACAATCACGCCCAGACAAGAGCAAGCTCCTGATTGGTTAACGCGGCGCGAATGTCTGCTGAAGTTCAGATTTGCATTGACTTAACATGTAAATCACTCGCGCTTGAACGCAGCATAAGTGTTATTGGAGTAGCCTATTGAGTAATATATTGTAGTTTATGTTAATATATTAGTTTTTCGTTTTTAAAAAATATGTATTTTAAGTTTATTTAATGTTATTTGTTTAACATTATTCTAATGTTTTTGTCATTTTTCTTACTTTGTTGTATCTTAAGTGTTTATTTCAGTTTATTTGATTTCATGCCACAGTTTATTATCATTATTATTATTTAACTATAACTATAAAAACTATAAAAGTAGATTCAGATGTTTTAAAATTTCCTTATAATTGTTTATTTATGTCTCATTTATTTACTTAACACATTTTAATGAACTTATTTTAGTAGATCACGTTAAACTTAATTAAAATGGAAAATTTGCCTTGGCAGCCACATTAAATAAATTTGTTAATAACTGATTTATTAATTATTATAAGTAATGTGTTAGTGTAATGAAGTTCGATGGCCGCCTGGCCATCAGAAAGAAGGAGGTGGAGAACTGACTTTTAAATAAGTTTTAATGAAGAAATGAAACAAAAGGATGGCAGCTCCTCACGGAGACTGCCGTCAAACTGAAAGCAAAAGTAAAACAATATGTCTGGGCCCGGTCCTCTCTCGTCCAGCACTGGCGTCTCTCCTCCTTTTAGCTTCAAGGCTCCACCGTGAGACTCGAGGCAGGTGACATGTCCAGGTGTCCCTGATTATCTCACTTGCTCGCACACACTCACGGTAGGGCTGGGCGATTTTTTCGATTAATTCGAATTTACGTTTTAAGACGATTTTATTTTTTATAAAATCGAGAAATCGCGATTTTTTAAATAAAAATATTAAAGCCGCTTTTCCACTATCGTGCCAAACCGTTCTAAACTGTTAGACAACCGTGCTGAATTGTGCTGATTCTGTGTGTTGATGTCGCGGCTCTGTCCCGCAGCCGTCTGTCTCTCCCGCGCGAGCTGCGAGACGGGCGCGCGCGCGCGAGGAGAGGAGAGGAGAGGAGAGAAGGCTCGACAGGCGGAGGTCCGCTCCTTGCCTCCTTCATTCTAATCATCCACCCGCCCGCACGTATTATTTTATCTGATATATATATCCGCACCCGATCGCCACTTTAATAATTCTAATTCTTTGTTTTAAGCATGATGATAGGTGTAACTTTCTCCGCAATGTCCGGCGGCAGAGTAACAGCTCGTTAATTCATGCTCGCGCAAATGATGAGACGGACAAAAGTACTCGATGCATGCCCTTCTTTTACTTATTTCAGTGTTTTCAGTTTCACAGTGCAAAACAGCTCCCGGGTGGAATTACTGAAGTAAACATAAAACAAAAGAGCAGCATTCTGCTAAATATAGTCCTTTATATCCTGATATGCTGTGTTGTTTCATTCGTTTTTTTATATTTAACTTGATGCATTCGTTATTTAATATTTGAATACTGAAATCATTTAAATGGTTATATTTTACCATCAAAATGTAGTATATTTTATATCATTACCAACTTTTGATATAAAACCGCTGTTATTTTATTGATTGTTATGAAATAATTTAAGTGCTATATTTTTTATTAGTGAAAGTGCCCGCTCACTTTGACAAGGCCTGTCTAAATATATATTTCTGCCATGCCACTAATACAGATAAACTATTGTTGCATTATCATTGTTTATTTTTCTGTTATTTGAAATATTTATTTCCCCTCCAATCCTTTTCAATCTTCACGTTACATTTTGGTCATTTTCTCTCCAAAAAAAAATTGCCCAAAGCTGCACAACATATGACCTCTACATAAATACGGGTGCTGTGATTTCTATTGTAGCTATGTTTAGCATCCCTACATGAGAGAGTGCCATAACCACGTTTAGTCACACAGTTGCTTTTCTTTTACAAGTGAGCATGAAAAAAACTAGTTTCGGCATTTATTTAAATTTAAATGAACAAGGTAAACTGGTAAGGTAGTTACACAGTAAAAACAAAATTAATAAAAAAAATAAATAAAAAAAATCGAAATCGTGAATCGGTCAAACTTTATGAGAAAATCGAGATTTTTTTTTTTTGCCATATCGCCCAGCCCTAACTCACGGCTCTCGGCTCACTCGCCACAGTTAGGATGAACTATTATATTGTTTTCATATTTGCGGTTAATGCTTATTTTCAGGTTTAAAATGATTTAAGTTTTAGTTAAGAAATGCCATTTTCACTTGTGTAAAGCTTAAGTGTTGTTGTTTTGTGTTTTTGTCATTTAAACTATTTTAAATACCTTTTTTAATGTGTCTGTTTACGTCATAATAGTTATATCACTTAATATTTGTCATTTTAGTTTTAAATTAAACAAAAGTTTTAGTAAGTTTGTTGTGTGCTTTTTGTCATTCAATTCACGTCTATTTGTATAGCGCGTTTCATATTAATGCATAACTATTAAAATCAGAAAGGTTAAGGTTATTAGTTAACATAACCTTATTAGTTACTAATAACCTTAACAGTTAAAAGGATTATATAGACATAGTTAACCTGCAGTTATATAGTATATAGGTCATGTCTACAGTATGTGTATGTTCAATGAAGTGTATTAAGTGTATGTGTTGTCCTCAAATGCCTCGAATGGTTGGCGTCATCTCTTCACAGATCTTTGAGGTCATGTGTGTGTGTGTTTATATTTCAGCTTTAGTTTAATTTGAGGGCGTACTCGCACTAGGTACAGTTGCCTTGAACCGTGCTGAAGCGTGCTTGTCCCCTCTCCCCTCGGCCTGCACTCACACTGCGTTTTACCTTCCGAGCCGGATCACGCTTACGTCATTGATGATGCGACTGTTCAGTTCAACAGGAAAAGAAGCGAGATTGCTTTAGTTATATCGTTTTGTACTATTTTTAGTCGTTTGATATGCAGTGACACAGTCAAATATTTTGCTGAATATATCCACAACTTTTTAGTTCGGTTCTGAAGTGTCAAATGAACTTTGTGTCCTGATCTGTCCCTCAGCTGGTTCCTCTGAGCTGGTACGATCTCCTCCTGCCGAAATACGGAGTGGTTCTGGAGCTGGACTCTGCAGGACAGGTGATCGACAGCCTCCACGACCCCAGTGGGCGCCTCACATGGGCCGTCAGTGACGTCTTCCAGCAAGGGACGCTTTATTATCTGGGCAACACCGATCTGCCATTCCTGCCAGTGCTGGACGAGTGGAGCTGAACACCACAACCGTACATTCATCACGCAATGAGATGAGTTTAACAACGCATTACAGTCCTGTGAATTACTGAGAATTATGCGAAACTACTGTGAATTATGGGATTTAAAGCATTAGATCACTTCCAGAATGAAAATATCCCTCGTCATGCAAAATGTTCATTCTTCAGTTAAATAAATAACACTTTTGGGGTAAAACATGCAGGATTTTCCTTAATATAATGGACTTCCGTGGTGCTCAGTGGTTTCAAAAGGCTTTATTGTTGCCTTGTACAAAGCATCTATTGACTTCCATAGTGTTTATCATCACCTACTATGGGTGTCAATGGCTACCGGCAATTTTTCTGGTTTCCAACATTCTTCAAAATATCTTCAAACAGATTTAGAAGATTATTTGGGTGGACTATCCATTTAAAATGGAGTTGTCAGTGTTATATCGAGTAGTTGACGGCAAATCTCAGAGGAATCCATATATTTCTTCATATAGTGGACTTCTATGGTGCTCAGTGGTTTGAATATACAAACTGCAGTTTCAAAAGACTCTATTGTTTTGGGTGAACTATTCCTATAAATTGTGCCCAAATACATTGTGTGAGATTGTAATTATTCATCTTGAACACAGAAGAAGATACTTTGAAGAATGTTTTACAGCATCTATTGACTTCCATGGTATTTATCATTTACAATGGGTGTCAATGGCTACCGGTGATTTTCTGGTTTCCAACATTCTTCAAAATATCTTCAAACAGATTTAGAAGATTATTTGGGTGGACTGTCCATTTAAAATGGAGTTGTCAGTGTTTTATTGAGTAGTTGACGGCAAATCCCAAAGGAATCCATATATTTCTTCATATAGTGGGCTTCTATGGTGCCCAGCGGTTTGAATATACAAACTGCAGTTTCAAAAGTGCCCAAATATATTGTGTGTGAGCTTGTAATTATCCATCTTGAACACAGAAGAAGATATTTTGAAGAATGTTTTGGTATGTCATGGTATTTATCATTTACTATAGGTGTCAATGGCTACCGGCGATGTTTCTGGTTTCCAACATTCTTCAAAATATCTTCAAACAGATTTAGAAGATTATTTGGGTAGACTATCCCTTTAAAACGGGCTTGTCAGTGTTATATCAAGTAGTTGAGTAGTTGAATCTATATATTTCTTCATATAGTGGACTTCTATGGTGCCCAGCGGTTTGAATATACAAACTGCAGTTTCAAAAGTGCCCAAATACATTGTGTGTGGGCTTGTAATTATCCATCTTGAACACAGAAGAAGATATTTTGAAGAATGTTTTACAGTATCTATTGACTTCCATGGAATTTATCATTTACTATAGGTGTCAAAGGCTACCGGCAATGTTTCTGGTTTCCAACATTCTTCAAAATATCTTCAAACAGATTTAGAAGATTATTTGGGTGGACTGTCCATTTAAAATGGAGTTGTCAGTGTTATATCGAGTAGTTGACGGCAAATCCCAGAGGAATTCATATATTTCTTCATATAGCAGACTTCTATGGTGCTCAGCGGTTTGAATATACAAACTGCAGTTTCAAAAGTGTCCAAATATATTGTGTGTGAGCTTGTAATTATCCATCTTGAACGCAGAAGAAGATATTTTGAAGAATGTTTTGGTATGTCATGGTATTTATCATTTACTATGGGTGTCAATGGCTATTTTTCTGGTTTCCAACATTCTTCAAAATATCTTCAAACAGATTTAGAAGATTATTTGGGTAGACTGTCCCTTTAAAACAGGCTTGTCAGTGTTATATTGAGTAGTTGAGTAGTTGAATCCATATATTTCTTCATATAGCAGACTTCTATGGTGCTCAGTGGTTTGAATATACAAACTGCAGTTTCAAAAGTGTCCAAATACATTGTGTGTGAGGTTGTAATTATTCATCTTTAACACAGAAGAAGATATTTTGAAGAATGTTTTACAGTATCTATTGACTTCCATGGTATTTATCATTTACTATAGGTGTCAAAGGCTACCGGTGATTTTCTGGTTTTCAACATTCTTCAAAATATCTTCAAACAGATTTAGAAGATTATTTGGGTAGACTGTCCCTTTAAAACAGACTTGTCAGTGTTATATCAAGTAGTTGAGTAGTTGAATCCATGTATTTCTCCATATAGTGGACTTCTATGGTGCCCAGCGGTTTGAATATACAAACTGCAGTTTTAAAAGTGTCCAAATACATTGTGTGAGGTTGTAATTATTCATCTTGAACACAGAAGAAGATATTTTGAAGAATGTTTTACAGTATCTATTGACTTCCATGGTATTTATCATTTACTATGGGTGTCAATGGCTATTTTTCTGGTTTCCAACATTCTTCAAAATATCTTCAAACATATTTAGAAGATTATTTGGGTGCACTTTCCCTTCTCAAACAGGCTTGTCAGTGTTATATTGAGTATCTGACAGCAAATCCCAGAGGAATCCATATATTTCTCCATATAGCAGACTTCTATGGTGCTCAGCGGTTTGAAGATACAAACTGCAGTTTTAAAAGTGCCCAAATACATTGTGTGTGAGGTTGTAATTATTCATCTTGAATACAGAAGAAGATAATTTGAAGAATGTTTTACAGCATCTATTGACTTCCATAGTATTTATCATTTACTATGGGTGTCAAAGGCTACCGGCGATTTTTCTGGTTTCCAACATTCTTCAAAATATCTTCAAACATATTTAGAAGAGTATTTGGGTGGACTGTCCCTTTAAAACAGACTTGTCGAGTATCTGACAGCAAATCTCAGAGGAATACATGTATTTCACCATGTAGTGGGCTTCTATGGTGCTCAGCGGTTTGAATATACGAACTGCAGGTGGAAGAATCTCTAAATGATCCCTGCTGAGGAATAAGGGCCTTACTTTGCAAATCAATCGGTCATTATATTCAAAGAAATAACAATTTAGAAAGTTTCACCCATTGAAAGTGTAGTCTAAACCACTGAGCACCATTCTAGTGCACTATATAGAGAAAAACGCTGCATGTTTTCATATTAAAAGCTGAAGAAAGAGAGATACTGACATTTTGGATGACTAGAGAGTGAGTAAATGATCATAAATGTTCATTGTGGAAGTGAAGTGATCCTTTAAAGCTGCTGTAGTTTGTCTAAACCGGATGTTTTAGCTGTACGGGAGACACTGGAGTATATTTCTGTGCACTGTCAAACACACTGGCCATTTTAAAGCATAATGCTTTCATTTAAAACTTGTGTTTTGGTGGCAAACACAGAAACAGCTCGTTGATCATTTGTGAAATTTTCTTGTACCGACAGCAAAAATAACTGCACAACATCTGTATATTTAATACAGTCATTTCTAATGTCAATTGATCATTTGTGAGAGAGTTTCATCCATCTACTTGTATTTGTAATACTATTATCATTCATTTTAAATACCTTAATGCTTAATTAATTTAATGCTATTCATTTTAGTAGATTTTTTGCTGTTATTATGGTACAAGTGAAATCAAATGGAAATTTAAAACTAATTGTCTTGACAACCACTATAATTATTATCATTTCAATTACTGTTTGTTTGATTATGTCTGTCTCTTTAGTTATTATTAATGCTTCAAGTTAAATATCCAATCAGAAATTAATAAAAAATTTAATTTTTAATATTTAGTTTGATTTCAGATCATTGTTTTAGTTAACTATAATAGCCGAGGGGGGATGTTAGATTTGTTTTTATCATTTGAATTATTAATATAAGCGTCTATTTACTTCCTAATGTTTATTTCACTTAATCTATTAAATTAAGTGAAGTTTCACAAACTAATTTCGATGATATGATTGATCGCGGCTGGTCTCTCATCTGTAATCATTAGCAACTAATCAGATTATTCCAAACTCATATTTAATAGCCTGTCTCGCCTTACTCCCCTATCTTCATATTGGAAGAATCCCCCCATTCACCCCATCTCCTCCTTTACCTGGGGGAGCTCTCGAGAACTACCTGATCTCGTACGCCCTTACATGCTCATTGACCAGGCGGGAGCCCTGGGCTCAATTATCTCCGAGCTCAGGGTTCTCTCCCGGGACAGCATACCAGACCTGCTATTATCATCAAGCAATATCTAAGTGTGAGCTCTTGAAAGTATATTAAAATGAAAAAAAAATGCTGCCTTGATAATAAGCTGGCATTATATGTATAATAAATGTTTTTGTATTTTGTTTAATATTATATTATTAATTAATGACTTTCTGTATTTTAATGTTCTTTATATTTTAAAATAAAAAATAACTGCATAAATGTATAGATGTTTTAGAGATTCTTTTATATTTTATATATAAAATGTATATGACTAATAAATAAATAATAAATAACATGATGATATAATAAATATAAATATATAATTTATATATTTATAATATTCATTTTTATATATTTATAATTTATACAAAGTAAATAATAATAAATAGAATTTAAAGATAAAGATTTTAAATGATAAGCTGACATTATATGTATTTGCATTTTGTTTAATATTATTTAATTAATGACTTGTTCTTTATATTTTTAAATAAAAAATAACTGCAGAAATTTAGAGATTTTAAAAAATATATTTTATTTATAAAATGTGTATAAATAACAAAAAAATTATAAATAAAATAAAAAAAATATAATTTGTTTATAATATCTATATTATATATTTATATTTTATATATTTAAAATTTCTAAAAATAAAATTAATAATAAGTAAAATGTTTTTTAAAATTTTATATTTTATAGCTAGATTTTAAATAATGTATAACAATAATATACATATATGTTATATATAAAACATATATAAATAATGAATAAATTATAAATAAAAGAATATAATAAATTATATGAAATATAACTTGTATATTTATAATATTTATATTGTATGTTTATTATATATATATATATATATATATATATATATATATATATATATATATATATATATATATAAAACAAATAATAGTAAATAAAATGTTTTTACATTTTTTATAGATTTTCACTAATGTATAATACTTTATATATATATATATATATATATATATATATATATATATATATATATATAATTTTTCTATGACATCCTTGCATAACACCATAACAGTGCATTGCATTAATACATTTATATTTTCAGCAAATATTTTATTAAAATTTTTTATCATAAACATATTTCAATGTTATTTAACACTCATGTAATTGTAAACCACATTTTGTTCTATTTATTATTGAAAAATACTTGTTAAAATACAGACAAAAAAACAAACAAAAAAGAGATTTCTGAATGCTTTTATCAAATCAAACGCACAAGACAAAAACTCACCAGCCATATCAATGCCACTGACGAATATAACGAAAGAATTATGTGCAATAAACATGTTGATCATCACAGACTGGAAAGTGCTTGACTGACAGATATAGATAATGAAAGATCATGGAAAAATATGCCTGTCTAATCATTTATTTCTGTGATTTGAGATATTACCAAATCTATCTAAGATCGTTGAGTAGTCAGAAAGAAAAACAATCCCTTCACGCTTCAAGTGTGGGTGAATAAACCACAAAAACATGATAAATTCCCTCATAAAATAACTAAACAAGTGATTAAACGGATGTAAATGTAACGTATACTGCTGCTGTGATTACAGCTTTGGCTCATTCACTCAGAAACACGCTTAAAGGACAAAATTTGAAATGCTACACAACATTTGACTTGATTAGAGAGCAGAACTGAAAAGGTGAGGGAGTGTTTTATTGTGTTTATAGGTAACGTTCACCCAGAAATGCATTGTTTTCATAATTTTGGGTGAATTATTCCTAGAAAATCTACTTTCTATCCATCCTGATGAAAATCTTGGACCAAGAAGTTTTGTGTTAGAGCAAAATAAAATCTAAATATGAGTCCAATTAAAGGGACAGTTCACGCAAAAAATTACAAATCTGTTCCAACCTAGTTTGAGCTTCACTGAAGATACAAAAGAAGATACTTTGAAGAATGTTGTACAGAATTTAGAATTTATCATCTACTATAGGTGTCGGTGGGTACTGTCGGGTTTTATAGTTTCCAACATTCTTCTGAATATCTTCAAAAGGATGTTTTGAAGAATGCTGAAAACCTGTAACCATTGACTTCCATAGTATTTGTTTTCCTACTATGGAAGTCAATGGTTACAGGTTTTCAGCATTCTTCAATTGACTTCCATGCTATTCATTTGCCTACTATGGAAGTCAATGGATACAGGCTTTCAGGTTCTTTCAATTGACTTCCATACTATTTGTTTTCTACTATGGAAGTCAATGGTTACAGGCTCTTTCAATTGACTTCCATACTATTTGTTTTCTACTATGGAAGTCAATGGTTACAGGCTTTCAGCATTCATCAACTGACTTCCATGACTCACTTCTATACTATTTGTTTTCTACTATGGAAGTCAATGGTTACAGGCTTTCAGCATTCATCAACTGACTTCCATGACTCACTTCTATACTTTTTGATTCCTACTATGGAAGTCAATGGTTACAGGCTTTCAGCATTCTTTAACTGAATTTCATGCTATTTGATTCCTACTATGGAAGTCAATGGTTACAGGTTATTCAGCATTCTTCAACTGACTTCTATACTATTTGTTTTCCAAAGTAGGAAGTCAATGGTTACGGGTTTTCAGCATTCTTTAATTCACTTCCATACTGTTCATTTTCCTACTATGGAAGTCAATGGTTACAGGCTTTCAGCATTCTTCAATTGACTTCTATACTATCTGTTTTCTACTACGGAAGTCAATGGTTACAGGTTTCCAGCATTCTTCAAAACATCATCTTTTGTATTTAACAGAAAAACTTAAACAGGTTTGGAAACACTTGAGTAGATGTTAATTTTGGATAATTGAACATGGAACTTTTGAAGTGGTTTTAGACACAAAACAAGATATACTGAAGAATGTTGGAGGCACAAAAAGCAGCCATCAACATCCATAATAGGAACAAAAACACGATTAAAACAAATAACCAGAACATTCTTCAAAACATCTTCTTTTCTGTTGCACATAAGACAAAAACTCAAACAGGATTTGAGGTTGAGTAAATTGAAATTTTGGATAATTGAAAATGAAAATGAAAATTTCCTCACACTGAAGTGGTCTTAAACACAAAACAAGATATACTGAAGAATGTTGGGGGCAAAAAGCAGCCATTGACATCCATAGTAGGAACAAAAACACTATTAAAGTAAATCACTGCAACATTCTTCAAAACATCTTCTTTTGTGTTCAACAGAAAAGAAAAAAACTCAAACAGCGGAGTAAATGATGCCAGACTTTCTCTTTAAATCCAATCTGAGCATGGTTCCAGGAGTGTGTTTTGTCAGGACTTGAAGCAGGTGGTCCTGTCTGAAAGTGTCTGCAGTGTGTTTTGTACCCTAGACGCTCCAGAATGGCCTCGTCTCTTATTATTGAGCGTCAGGATATGAAGGCATCATCTTTTCTGCGACCTGCGTCGTCTCATCTGATCTACTTCAGCATCTGCCGCCGCTTGTTTCTGTGCGGGACGAGGCTGCTGAACATGAACCGAGGGTCAAACCTGAACCTGCAGAGGACACACAGGAGCATGTGAGTGTGTGAGGAAAGATAGCGTATTGCTACATCAGCATTTCAGCCTACATAAATACAATAAATAAATACAAAATAATTCAAATGTGGTTGGTCAAAAATATATATGTACCCTATAATGAATGAATGCCATATATATATATATATATATATATATATGTACACACAGTTGAAGTCAGAATTATTAGCCCCCCTGTTTATTTTTTCCCCAATTTCTGTTTAATGGAGAGAAGATTTTTTTTTCAACACATTTCTAATCATAATAGTTTTAATAACTCATCTCTAATAACTGATTTATTTTATCTTTGTCATGATGACAGTAAATAATATTTGACTAGATATTTTTCAAGACACTTCTACACAGCTTAGTGACATTTACAGCCTTAACTAGGTTAATTAGGTTAACTAGGCAGGTTAGGGTAATTAGGCAAGTTATTGTCTAATGATGGTTTGTTCTGTAGACTATCGAAACAAAATATAGCTTAAAGGGGCTAATAATTTTGTCCCTAAAATTGTTTTTAAAAAATTAAAAACTGCTTTTATTCTAGCCGAAATAAAACAAATAAGACTTTCTAAAGAAGAAAAAATATTATCAGACATACTGTGAAAATTTCCTTGCTCTGTTTAACATAATTTGGGAAATATTTAAAAAAGAAAAATAGGGGGGCTAATAATTCTGATTTCAACTGTATATATATATTTTATTTAGTAAATGCATGTATTTGTTTTTATTTATTAAGTAATGTCTATTCAGGCCACCAGGGATTTTGAAATTGAGTCCCGGTGTTATTTGAGAAGTGCGTTTTAGGCGCTGACCGCGAGTCGTAGACCCCTGGCGTTCTGCAGGAGCTTCCCGAGCAGGACTGCAGCATCATGAGCCGGTGGTTCATCTTCTCCAGCACCTCCTGATCGATGCTCTTCGCGATGTTACTCAACTGAAAGGGATCCGACGTCAGATTGTAGACCTCCACAAACACCTGCAAGCAAACATGGTAGGCTAATATTACAACATATATTTTATTCCGGAATGTTAGTCGTGTATACAGTTGAAGGAAATTTTCACAGTATGTCTGATAATATTTTTTCTTCTGGAGAAAGTCTTATTTGTTTTATTTCGGCTAGAATAAAAGAAGTTTTGAATTATTTTAAAACCATTTTAAGGTCAATATTGTTAGCTCCCTTAAGCAATATTTGTTTGTCTATAGAACAAACCACTGTTGTCCAATTACTTATTCAATTATTAAGCCTTTAAATGCCACTTTAAGCTGTATAGAAGTGTCTTGAAAAATATCTAGTCAAATATTATTTACTATCATCATGACAAAGATAAAATAAATCAGTTATTAGAGATGAGTTATTAAAACTATTATGTTTAGAAATGTGTTAAGAAAATCTTCTCTCCGTTAAACAGAAATTGGGGAAAAAATATACAGGGGGGCTAATAATTCTGTACATGTTCAACTGTATACGTTTAAAATAGCTCATGTCCAGTGTTGTGTTCATATTTATGATTGTTTATTAATGTAGCACCATTGTCCTGCGAGACTTGACATTTCGTTCCACTGTATGTCTGTATAATATTTTTAACTTACTTTATTCATACATATAATATTATGTTGACTGCATTTATATAAAATTATATTAATTATGATATTTTATTAAGAATAAAATACATTATTTAAAAAAAATAAATATTTAGTTTTTATTGTTGTATTAATTTGTAATGGTTTGAATATTTATTATGTAATCAGAATTTCAATATTTTATGCATTAAATAAACGTAGTATACATGATGGGTTTTTACAAAATGATAGTGTGTGTATATATTATATAATTATATATTATTATATATTTTTACCTTATTTAAAGCATAATAAAGTGCATTTAAATTATATTAAAAAACTTATACATGTGTATACACACACACACACACACACTTAAAATTGTTATTGAAACTGAAATGTATATTTTATAAACATGCCTAATCTACCTAAATATTACATGATATAAAACACTATAATCTAAATGATATAATAACAGTATTATACATAAGAAAAATTATTAATTAGTCATATTTTGTACAAGAAATTTAATTTGTAATAATATATATATTTTTTACATTACATACCAAATTATATTTATATGAAATATTTAAGTATTTAGAGCTAATATACTGTATTGCGTATATATTCAAGCTGTTTTAGTCACTGCATTATTACTGTCAGTTGTTTTTTTTACCTCGTTATCATCAAATTCACAGTACTGTAAGTTGGCGTTCGGTGACACAGTGCGAACACAGGCGTAAGTGTTGTTGTAGGCGTCTTCACACACACAGTCAGGGAAACACTCCTGTAGAGAAACCATCTGAGTTTTAGCCCTCTTTATTTACGAACATGACCTAAAATAATAATAAATAAAATGCACAAATATATCAGTATCACCGAAACACTCACCGAGACTCCGGGGCCCAGCAGAGGACAGGCGGGGTCTGACACATTACGACCTTCACCTTCATATTCAACCAGCACATCTGACCTCCACACACTGCTGTTCATCTCACCCACCTAACACACACCACAAAACATAGGCAAACCCTAATACATGCTCAAAACAAGGTGATTATACTGGACATGTAGCAAGAAACCTATGCATAAAGCTCAAAATGACCAATAGTAATATTTCAGTGCATTTACTGTTACAGGACGTACCATTATGGGAAGAAATGACATGCCGTCCATTTGAGTTTCATTGACGTTATATCCTGCGATGTCTAGAATTGTTGGACCCAAATCCACATTTGCTATAGGCAACTTAAAAAAACAACAAAAACAGATCAATTATTGATGACACCTAACAAATACACCTCTAAATTACCCCAAAATATATTTATTTATTTATATATATACAGTTGAAGTCAGAATTATTAGCCCCGTTTATTTTTTTCCCCGTTTTCGGTTTAACAGGGAGAAGATTTTTTCAACACATTTCTAATCATAATAGTTTTAATAACTCATTTCTAATATCTGATTTATTTTATCTTTGCCATGATGACAGTAAATAATATTTGACTAGATATTTTTCAAGACACTTCTATACAGCTTAAAGTGACATTTAAAGGCTTAACTAGGTTAATTAGGTTAACTAGGTAGGTTAGGGTAATTAGGCAAGTTATTGTATAACGATGGTTTGTTCTGTAGACTATCGGAAAAAAATAGCTTAAAAGATGGCTAATAATATTGACCTTAAAATGGTGTTTAAAAAATTAAAAACTGCTTTTATTCTAGCCGAAATAAAACAAATAAGACTTTCTCCAGAAGAAAAAATATTATCAGACATACTGTGAAAATTTCCTTGCTCTGTTAAACATCATTTGGGAAATATTTAAAAAAAGAGAAAAAAATTCAAAGGGGGGCTAATAATTCTGACTTCAACCGTATATAAATAAAAGAGCTTGTTTTTATTACTGGGCTGGTCTGGTTGGGTTTGATATTCGGTCCTCGCACCAGCAGAGGAACTCTGATGTCAAACTCATAGAGCTGCCTCTTATCCATCGGCAGAGAAAACTGGCCTGAGAGAAACAAACACACACACATAACAAAATAAAAGTCACTAAAATAAAAAATCCAGTGAACTCCTGGTGTACCTGTGTGATATCCATTGTCGGAGGTGAAAATGACGTAGGTGTTGCTGAGCTCTCCTCTGATGTCCAGTTTTCTCACCAGCTTCTCCACCAGGTCGTCCACTGATAATAAAGTGCGCCACCTAGTGGATCAAATTAGATTTCATAACTATTATGCCTATTATACTATTATTATATTATTTTAACTAAGCAAGTTTAATCCATTACAAGTTAAATCATTTTTTTCTAAATTTATAGTGCAGCATCAGCTCTTTTCTCTCAGTGTCTTAAGCTTTTGGGCTATTTTGGGAAATTCCGCCTGAATTTGGCCTTCTAAATTAAAAAGCTTCCCATACCCACATGCAAAGAAAATAGACATTCTAAGCTTTCACGCAGTGTCGCATATGATACAGACAGACTACAGTTATTTCCTGATGACATCATTTTGTACCAGGTACGCAGAGTTGAGGAGGTTAACTCTAGTTTGATTGGTTTAGATGATTACATCTACGGCTCAACGCTGCTCTGATTGGTCAGATGAGCTGTCCCTACTGTGTTCAAATTTAGTAAGATGGTCCCACTCTGCTCTGATTGGCCAGATGGCCCTATGACTCTCTGTTTAGCCAGATGGCTCCACTGCACTCTGATTGGTCTGTGGGCCCTACTCTGTTCTGATTTGTCAGATTGACCGACCTCTAATCTTATTGATCTGAAGGTGTCAGTCTGTTCTGATTGGTCAAATAGTCCCACTCTATTCTGATTGATCTGATAGCCCTACTCTGTTCTGACCTCGTCAGATTGTCCCACCTCTAATTTTATTGGTCTGATGGCCCTACTCAGTTCTGATTGGTTAGAAGGTCCCACTCTATTTTGATTGGTCAAATGGAGCAATGAAACAAACTCTTAGTTTCAACTTCAACTATAGTGTTTGAGGATCAATACAGATTGTTTGTAGGCAGCCAATGAAGATCAGAGACTGCCATTATGCAAATTTGGAACAAACGCTGAATGAAATTACTAATGACAGCACATTGATAACAGATATTTTACATCCACAATCAGCAATAAAAAAGTCATTTAATCTGATAAAGCGTAACATGTGAATACCGTTTTCTGTAGGCGTTATCCAAGAACTCAACTGAAGAGTTGCTCATAGGCGTCTTCGCTTGTCTGATGAGCCAGTGTTTGTCCTGAAAAGTGGTTTAAATGCTGTCAGATATGCATAAAAAGACCCGTTAAGAATACTGAAGACACTTGAGGTTTGTACCTTTCCGTGTATGTTGAAGTTGGGGTCTCGTGGAGCTTTGAGGTCAGGAAAACTGCTGTCGTACTGCGGAGCGGCCGTCCAGGGCGAGTGCGGCGCCGGTGTGGACACCATCATGAAGAAAGGCCTGCGGTTTGACTTGTTTTCCAGGAAATCGATGGAAATATTGGCCTGGATGCAATCAGACGTGTATGAGCCACTAACTCAGGTAGATCATTTTCAGTTCTGTATTTTTGTGAACACATGGTGAGATCTGATCTTACCAGGACATCTGTAAGGTAATCCTCACTGTAGTTTTGTCCATGCCGCTGCGCCCTGCCGTTCACTGACAGAGTATAGTTGTAATATTTGGAGTTTCTCTCCTGTAGGAACAATTTTGTAGGAAAAATTTGTCATTTGAATAATTTAAATAAAAAAAATTAATAATGCAAATATTTAAATGAAGTAAAATAGCACATTAATATAAAATAAAAGGAAAGAAAATAAGCAAGTGATGAAAAACAAATTAAATTATATAAAAACGCAAATAAATAATTTTAATAATAAATTAAATATTTTAGTTTAAAGTAAAAAAAAATAGTTAATCTGATTTAAAATAAATTTAAAAAGGAAAATAAATGGAAAAACCTCATCTTGAAAAGTATTTAGATTTGATAATTAAAATGTGATCAACTTGGCGTGTAGTTGAATTGATGTGTTATATATCATTATTTTAGTTTGTATGCTGATGTTAATAATAATTTTTTAATTTAAATCAACTGAAAATAAATATATACTATATTTAAATTAGTTTAAAATAAATAAAACATTTAAGTCATTAAAATATTATGTTTTAATCAAAGATTTCACTCCAAACAAAACAGGTCTAGAGAATTACTGTACAAAATCATATAGATAATAAAAGATCATATAGATAAATAAAGATATTTTTATATGTAATTTAATAATAATAATAATAACAACATTAAATATAATTTAAAGGTGAATAAAAACTTAATTTGGTTAATTTGAACCAATATTAAATACAAGTAATACTATTATATAACAATATATATATATATAAATATAATTAAAATAACTAACAAGCATGGATCATCTGCTTGATTTCGTGCACTACTACACAAGCATGCCATGTTTTAGGCTGCTGTTTGTTTTCTTAACCTTCCAGCTAAAATGGGTCTTTTTCAGCTCTGATGGGAAAGGTTGAAGGGCTTGTCATCATGTCCCTAATAATAAATCATTAAAAAGGTCTTCAACTTTTGATTCAGGGCCTCTAAATCAGTCTAAAGTTTGTTTACATGCTATTACAGACAGATTTGGGTTATTTTTAAATGAAATAGTGAGCTATTATTGCAAGGTTTTTATTATAATACATTCTTAAATGCTACTTGCACATATACTATACATGTTCTTGTCTTTCTTTTTTGCTAGAAACACTTCTATTTCTGTTTGTACACAGACAGATCTTTTATATTTTTATATAAGCCACATGCTCTATATCGAAAGTCTTTAAATATTTTATATTTGCTTTTTTTTTCTTTTGCATAACTTCTGTTTCTCCATAATTTATTGTAATTATTGATATTTACCTTTTTTTTCAGTCTGTACACATTGAAATACAACACTTTATACACAATTTTATTTTAGAACAATAACCTTGCTGCATTTACAAAATAAAAGGATATGTATATATCAAAAACAAAAAACAACCAATTATTATTATTATTGTTATTATTTTAAGGTCATGAGTGGTTGTGTAAGCATGTCACTGCATGTTATACTGTCCATGACTCTGTATAATACAAATAAAATGTACATCTGAATATTTCCCCCAGTTTTCTTACCAAGGCGAACCAATGATCCCAGCCCAGAGGAACATGCTCGACTCCTCCAGCTTTTTTACTGCCGTACTGAAGCAGAGAAACACACATGAAGGTAATAATGTCCAGTCAGCGGTTAGAGACTACAAAACTGATTTTCCAGCATCTCATTCACCTCATTCAGATACTTCCCAGCGAAGAAGGTCTGATATGCGGCGTGTTTCTGCAGGAAGGCAGGGAAAGCATCGGGCTCCTGGCCCTTCTGCCATGCTGTGCTGCTGCAGTTTCCCTCCAGCGTGTTGTTCACCACGTGATGATTGTGAGGGTATTTACCTGTCAGGATACTCGCCCTGCTGGGACAGCACAAAGGACTGGCCACAAACTGGGTGAGAGAGAGAAAGAGACTTTTAGGTCTACTTTGATTTGTCAATAAAAACAAAGAAGACCTATATATTCATGTCTTACAAGAATTAAAAATAAATAAGTTGTAAAGTGTAAAATAACAGTAAATGCACTGGCAGTTTATTACAAGTATTTTGTAGCATAATATACAACACCAACACAGACAATATATCACTTTAAACTAGGCCCACACGGAATCTGCGCGCACAGAATTCCGCAGATTTTCTGCAGATTTTTAGCCCATCATTAATTCTGTTTATTTACTTAAACTAATTACTGTTAATCTAATTGGATTTGCATTTAAACATTAAAAACAAGTTAAAAATATATTATTTTTTATTTAACATATTAAGGTTTTAGTACTAAGTACTAAGGTTTTACCAAAATTCTCAGCAGAAATAGCAAAAAACGTCCGCAGATTCCGTCTGGCCCTGCTTTAAACTATTAAAAATGTCCATAAAAGTCACTCTTTTCCAGCTTTTCAAGATTAAAAGTTGTTGGGAGAAATACCCAGATCCCATAATGGGGGAGTTTCATAAAAACATGATTGTGATTAATTTATGATTAATGATTTTCTTAGTTTAGTTTTTTATTTTTATTTTGAGAACACATTTTTGTATAGTTTTCATATTTGTATATTCTATTTGTATATTTGTATAATCTATCGTTTCAGCATTGATATCGCAATGTGCGAGTCTGCAATAATCACATCGCAGGGATCTGCAATGTAGCTGAGATTATAGTTGACCAGACATTACAGTTAGGGTGACGCAGTGGGTATCGCTGTCGCCTCACTGCACGGTCAGTTGGCATTTCTGTATGGAGTTTGCATATTCTCCCCGTGTTCGCATGGGTGAACGTTTATTATTTGCATGTGTTTGTAAAGACCTGACTGTAAGAATTTTAAGTAAATTTAAGGCATTTGGGCACATTAAATGAAACGTTTGTAGCTTAAAGATTAATGGTACATTTATATAATTATTTACACAATTAAAATGATAGTGTTATTATTATCATACGATGATTATTTAATTTCTGCTTCTGAATACTGTTTGACTTGCCAGAAAATCATAAATCATTGTTTATTCGCATCTTTTCTCAGTTGTATTGAACTTTGCTTGTCATTTTTTTAATTATATTTTATGCAGATGTGCTGATACCACTGCAGAATCATCGCAATCAATCTAAAATTAGGAAATCTTTACAAGCTATTCAAGTCATCTGCTGAAATTGCATTTATAATCGCAATATATAATCGCAGTGAATGAAAATATTTCAATGTCAGTTTTTATTTCCAATATCGTGCAGCCCTAATATATTTATTTGTGTAGTACCAGTCATACAGTAAAGTGTCACTTTTTAGAAACTGAGGTTTATACATCATTTGAAAGCTGATGAATATAAATAAGCTTTTCGTTGGTGTGTGGTTTGTTAGGAAACAACAATATTTGGCAGAGATATAATTATCTGAAAATCTGGAATCTGAGGGTTAAGTATCATTTGAAGTGGATTAAAAACTTTCATCACGAACACACTCGTCTCAGGACAATTTTGAAAAACTTGATTGATTTACTTCAAATGACTACCGTACATATTACTTTCGATATATTTACAGTAGGAAATGTACTCAATGTCTTCCTGGAACATGAGCTTTACTTAATATTATAGTGATTTTTGGCATAAAAGGAAAATGTTTTCGTCTATTGCCTAAAAGATACTCATGCAACGTAACACTCCGGTGCTCCGGTGACCCATTTAGTTTCATTTTACGTTTATGTAGTTAACAGAACACATCTATTGTAGACCAATGCAAAGCTTAGTGTTTGCACAGCTTACATTAATTCTTGCGCAAACCTTTTAGTAATAAAAACAATAGTTTGAACAGACACTGCACCCAAAACCTAACAAATGCAACTTAAACAAATACTAGTAGGCGGTTCATGGTGACTCCTGATAAAGCTGGGAACAACCCAAAGGCAAGTAAGTGAATACTAGTAAGTATTAGGAAGAATACAGACAAATGTTTTCACTTCAACGCTAAAAATATGTAGTTAAACGTGGCTAGTTTACATTTTTTGGCAGATGAAGAAGAGCTAGAACTGATGTTTTAATTTATTTAAGATGTTTTTGTATATAATCATCTCCTTGACTGATGAATTTGGCTGTAAAAGGGAACTAAATCAATAAATACAAATAAATAATGCACTGTTTTTGTATATAAACCAAACTTTACACGTATATTGAGACCCACATTTTTTACAGATTATTTATTTCAAACAAAAGAGCATAAATGTGTTGGTTTCATAAAATTTGGATTGTTTTTGAGCAATCATTAGTTACATTAAGATTAATTAGAATAAATTACAAGCATTCTGATAATAATATCAGCGATTCTCAGATTATATGTCGCTCTTATACAGTTCAGAAGTAATAATTACTCTTAGCTCATACTCACTGCTCTGATTGGTGTTGATGTAAAGTTGGTTTTATATTTGCACAATCATGCATTTTTTGAACAGAGACAACTTGTGACATGCTTTCTATATAGTTTACCATGCTACTTTGAATATTCGGTCTGAAATCACATGCAAGTAAGACTTCAAAACATCATTAGCTCCATTTAATTGACTGTAAACAGTGTTGTACTTTGATAGTCACAGGCTGATAATATGATTTCATTATTTAGAATTAGCAAACAATAACTTTTTTAATTATATTATTACAGAGAAATCTGAATGTGCAAATATAAAACCAACTTTACCTCAATTTCATAAAACTTGGGACTGTTTTTGTGCAAACATTAGTTAGATTAAGATTAATTCAAGTAAATAGCATTCATTCTGCTAATAATATCAGTGATGCTGCTCATACATACTAGAAATAATTATTCTCAGCTCGTATACAGATGTTGAATGTATTATGGAGTTTAGCTCTTTGTTGTTTTGAACAGATCCAGATTGAGGTAAAGTTGCTTTTATATTTGCACATTAGTTCATTTTTGAACAGTGACAACTTGTGACATGTTCCTATATAGTTTACCATGCTACTGTGAATATTTCTGTCCGAAATCACATGCAAGTATGACTTCAAAACAACATTAGCTCTATTTAATTGACTGTAAACAGTGTTTCACTGATAGTCATTGGCTGATACGATTTCCCTATATAGAATTAGCAAACAATACCTTTTTAATTATATTATTACGGAGAAAGTCTGAATGTGCAAAATATAAAACCAAGTTAACCTCAATTTCATTACATTTTGACTTTTTTGGGCAATTATTAGTTAGATTAAGATTAATTCAAATAAATAGCATTCATTCTGTTAATAATATCAGTGATGCTGCTCTTATACATACTAGAAATAATTATTCTCAGCTCGTATACAGATGTTGAATGTATTATGAAGTTTAGCTCTTTGTTGTTTTGAACAGATCCAGATTGAGGTAAAACATAAGTTCATTTTTGAACAGTGACAACTTGACACGACCCCCATGTTGTTTACCATGCTATGATGCTACTGTGAATATTCTGTCTGAAATCGCATGCAAGTAAGACTTCAAGACATCATTAGCTCCATTTAATTGACTGTAAACAATGTTGTACTGTGAGAGTCACTGGCTGATAATATGATTTCACTATTTAGAATTAGCAAACAATACCTTTTTTAATTATATTATTACAGAGAAAGTCTGAACGTGCAAATATAAAACCAACTTAACCTCAATTTCATAAACCTTGGGACTGTTTTTGTGCAAACATTAGTTAGATTAAGATTAATTCAAATAAATAGCAATTATCCTGCTAATAATATCAGTAATGCTGCTCTTATACATACTAGAAATAATTATTCTCAGCTCGTATACAGATGTTAAATGTATTATGGAGTTTAGCTCTTTGTTGTTTTGAACAGATCCAGATTGAGGTAAAGTTGCTTTTATATTTGCACATTAGTTCATTTTTGAACAGTGACAACTTGACACGATCCCCATGTTGTTTACCATGCTACTGTGAATATTCTGTCTGAAATCGCATGCAAGTGTGACTTCAAAACAACATGAGCACTATTCAGTTGACTGTGAACAGTGTTGTACTTTGAAATTCATTGGCTGCTAATATGATTGCACCATTTAGAAGTTGCTAACAATACTTTTCTGAAATTATATTAAGGAGAAAGTCTGAATGTGGGAATATAAATCCAACTTTACCCCGAATTTGATAAAATTTGGACTGTTTTGAACTGTTAGATTGAGATTAATTAAAATAAATTGCATTTATTCTGTTAATAATATCAGGGATATATGCTGCTCCTATACATATTATCTTAGCTCCTATACAGATGTTGAATGCATTATACAGTTTACCACTTTATATTGTTTTGAACAGATCCAGTAGTACTCACCGCATTTGTAAAGGTAATTCCAGCATCACCTATCAGCTTTTTAGTCTTGACTAAAGGAATCTGTTTAATGACAAATAGCAAGATGATGATCATGATGCAGATCTGCCTCACAAATATGAAGTAAATACATGGAACAAATCGCGATCAATCAGATTTTTTCCTCCAGAAAACATCCTCACCATTCCGCCGATGGACACATCCAGATCATCGGTCAGGATTAAAACTATATTCGGTTTGGGATTGGTTTTAGCAGCGGCCAGATTGACACAATGCAAAGTGACGCAGATGACAATAATAAAATGAAGTAACACTAACGGAGCTGAAAACATGTTTGATCCCGAATTAAAAACAAATGAAGCCATGACCTAAACGAGGATCTCCTCCTGCGATAAAAGCATGAATTATTGTTTTGCCAGTAGCTGCTGTGCTGGAGCAGCTAGCTTGACTAGTGTACGAAATTACGAATCGTACTATGGCGACGCTTTTGTTTGTTTTGAATATTAATTAGACGTCCTGACGTTGTTCCGTTACTTTCCTGTGGCGTCTAGTCACGTAGCCTAATTAATATTCAGAAACATAGTAGGATTCGCCAGTTGGCCAACAAACTAGCGCCCACCCCCAGTAGACCGCTAATCAGAAGGGTAAACGACGATTTGCGTCATTATTATTAACAAAACGACACGTCGCCATAGTAGGATTTATAAAACATCCCCTTCGAGTCATGTGGAGAGGCGGAAGCCCCGGTCAGCTGATGTTTACGCTCCGAGGGATGACGTCATTCTTAAAATTACCGTTAACAGCTGTACTTGAAAGTTTATTTGAAGTTTATTTGTTATTTTGAAAATGGTGATAAACAAATTAACAATTTGGTAAATGGTAAATTCTTTATCCACAAATGTAGACTTTCAAAATCTCCTTTATACAAGGTTTTTGTCAACGAACTTCTGTTAATGAAGTCTCTCAAAACTGTAAAACATTTAAAAGCTCAGTCTATTGTAAGCTATTATGCATCTGTTTTTGGCGTCTTGTGAATGTCTTCCATGTGTTTTTTTATTTTATTTATTTGTTTTTATTTCAATTATCTTTGGAATTTTTGTTTGTTGCCTGTTTTTGCTGTATTTGTAAATTACTAATGCACAATAAAAAATAAAAATAAAAAAATGTACTTGAAAGTGTATTATATTAAACATTGTTTAATGTTAAGTCATTAAATCAGTTTATCTCCATTTGAAACAATAAAAGATATTAATCGCAGATATCCTTACTTGTCAAATATATATTTAATTTGGCATTGACATAATATACATTATTTTATATACTATTTACTCGTTGTTTTAAGCTGTATAATCTTTACTACATGATATTTTAAATAATATTGGTATAATACAAAAAAAATATAGTGTAAATTTGCATGATTTACTTAATGATTACTTTATCAAGTTGCCAGCTATATGATATTTATTATAATATTAAAAAAAATAATAGACGAACTATTAAATGATACATTTTATCTAGTATATACCTATTTGTTAACGGATGCCATTTTGTATTTACATTTTTCGTCTCGAATACCCTTATTTGCTAAATATGTAATGTTTACAGCCTATAATACAGAGGAAATAAATAAAGATTGGAAATAAATGATTTCAGCAGATGCTTTCGAAGAATTTATTTAGGCTAACTAATGGTAACTAATAACCTTAACTCCGAGACTGGCTTTTGTTAAGCTGCTTTGAAACAACAATTATTGTGAAAAGCGCTATACAAATAAACTTGAATTGAACTTCACTGTTTTATTTACTACTACGTTCATTTTCAGACAATTAAACTAAATATTTTTGGTTTAAAAACTTGTGTTGGATAAATAAACAAACACGGCGTATTTCTCCAGCAGCACCTGTCGTTTGTGAAAACTTTCTTCGTGAAACTTTTCGGCCAGTGGGTTGAACTATTCCCTCTGCAGGGGCGTGCAATCAGGATTTAGCCCGTTTCAGGAAGGAAACCACAGCCTGTTTGAGTCTCCGCCAACCCGCAGCTCAAGAGATGGAACAGACCCGGAACTCCAGTTCCTTATTGATCCACTTAAACAATCTTTGCAGTGTCCCAATGCGTTCACCAGACAGTAATGCTGAACTTTAAAGAGAAGTAAAACATGTCAGCCGTGGTGGAAGTGGCGAAAGAGGAGCTGAAGGAGGTGAACATATGTGACATCTGCCCGGAGGAGGAGAGCGGAGTTTTCCTCAGCGCAGGTGCGTCCTACCTGGACGGCTTTTCGGGGTTTCATAAGTGGGTCTCAAAGATTGAGGTAAAGTTGGTTTTATATTCACACATTCAGAGTTTCTCCTTAATAATGTCATTTCTGAAACGTATGTAAATTATAAATAGGGAAATCATATTAGCATCCAATGACTATCAATGTAACATTGTTCACAATCATTTAAATAGTGTTGTTTTGAAGTCATATTTATGTGCCTAAATGATCAGAGTACTGTAAATTGAGGTAAACTTGGTTTTATATTCACACATTCGGAGTTTCTGCTTAATAGCCTAATATAATTTCAGAAAAGTATTGTTTCCCAATTCTAAATATAGTGAAATCTTATTAGCAGCCAATGAATATCAAAGTACATCATTGTCAGAGATGTTTAAAGTACTAAAGACCCAGACTTAAGTAAAAGTACAAGTGCTCTATCAAAAAAGTGACTTAAGTAGAAGTTGAGTTGCTCTTTAAGCATCATACTTAAGTGGAAGTACTAAAGTATTCAGCATTTTTTGTACTTAAATATTGCAAGTAGTTTATTTAAAATTTTACTAAAGTACTGAACGTAAAAGTACAAGTATTGTGTTATGTAGTTATTAAATAAAGCAGTCAAAAGACATTGTTTTGTTTATTTTAAATATCTTTTTTTGGGGCATGTGATTAAGCAGAACGAAAAGAACCATGGTTACGACTTATAATATAATATATAGGCTGTGACGGAGCCATCTGCTGCTCTGGCAGTGATAATGTGGGTTTGGAATGATTCAAAACATTTTTATAATTGTAATGAGTAACGATGCAGCACATAAAAAAATTATCGGAGTAAAAGTATTAAACTCATTGAAAATATGTACTGAAGTAAAAGTAGAAGTAGGGAAAAGTACTTCAGTAGAGTACAGATACAGCCTTTTAGTACTTAAGTACAGTAGTGAAGTAATTCTACTTTGTTACTATACATCTCTGATCATTGTTCACAGTCAGTTAAACAGTGCTAATGTTGTTTTGAAGTCATATTTACATGCCGAAATATTGAAAATAGTGTAATAAATTGAGGTAAAGTTGGTTTGATGTCATACTTTCATGTGATTTCTGACCAAAATATTGAAAGTACTGTAATAAGTTGAGGTGAAGTTGGTTTTAGCCTATATTCGCACATTTAAAGTATCTCTTTAATATAATTGTTTGCAAAATCTAAATGGGGAAATCATGTTAGCAGCCGATTAATATCAAAGTACAATATTGTTCACAGTCAAGTAGATGGAGCTTATGTTGTTTTGAAGCCATATTTACATGACAAAATATTTAAAGTACTGTAATAAATTGAGGTAAACTTGGTTTTATATTCACACATTCAGAGTTTCTCCTTAATAATATAATTTCAGAAAAGCATTGTTTGCAAATTCTGAATATTGAAATCATATTAGCAGTCAGTGACCAGTGTTGGGGAAAGTTACTTATGAAAGTAATGCATTACAATATTGAGTTACTCCCCAAGAAAGTAACTAGTTGCATTACTTAGTTACTTTTTATGGAAAGTAATTCGTTGAGTTACTTTTTCAAAACTCCCTGATGCTTGATCTCTATCAGAACTTGCAGGGTATTTTTCTTCTTCTACTTTTTTGTTTTGTTTTTTTGTTTTTAAATAGAGGAGCTCTGCATTTAACGACACTCTGAATAACTTTCATTTACCTCTAAAAAACGAATTAAAAAAAGATTAGAATAATGTTACCTTCAGAGAACTTCCTGACGCTATACATGTCATATATACCATGATTCATGAAAGTTGAAAGCAATGTGTTTGCTACTTTTGCGTTTTTGTCTTATTAGTTCAGTAAATTCACTGTCCACTGAGACCGTAATCCCCTTTTATTCAATGCTTTCATAATAATGAGAATAGTTCATCACAGAAATGTAAGGCTCTGCCTTCTTGGTTTCTGTCTGTTCCCACGGGGAGCTCATTTTCTCATTGAGTGTGATTCAATGTGTTTACATTCATTTTAATTCAGCAAACTATTTTTAAAAGCGAATTAATTAATCTAAAAAGTAACTCGAGTTACATTTTTAAAAAATGTTCCCAAATATTATGACTTGATTTTTTAAAGTGATGCATTACTTTACTCGTTACTTAAAAAAAGTAATATTATTACGCAACTAACGTTACTTGTAATGCATTTCCCCCAACACTGCCAATTAATATCAAAGTACAACATTGTTCACAGTCAGTTAGATGGAGCTTATGTTGTTTTGAAGCCAAATTTACATGCCAAAATATTCAGTATATAAGTACTGTAATAAATTGAGGTAAACTTGGTTTTATATTCACACATTCAGAGTTTCTCCTTAATAATATAATTTCAGAAAAGCATTGTTTGCAAATTCTGAATATTGAAATCATATTAGCAGCCAATGAATATCAAAGTACATCATTGTTCACAGTCAGTTAAACAGTGCTAATGTTGTTTTGAAGTCATATTTACATGCCGAAATATTCAAAATAGTGTAACAAATTGAGGTAAAGTTGGTCTGATGTCATACTTGCATGTGATTTCTGACCAAAATATTGAAAGTACTGTAATAAATTGAGGTAAAGTTGGTTTTAGCCACATTCAGAGTATCTCTTTAATATAATTTCACACAAGTATTGTTTGCAAAATCTAAATAGGGAAATCATGTTAGCAGCCAATTAATATCAAAGTACAATATTGTTCACAGTCATTTAGATAGAGCTTATGTTGTTTTGAAGCCATATTTACATGCCAAAATATTAAAAGTACTGTAATAAATTGAGGTAAACTTGGTTTTATATTCACACATTCAGAGTTTCTGCTTAATAATATAATTTCAGAAAAGCATTGTTTGCAAATTCTGAATATTGAAATCTTATTAGCAGCCAATGAATATCAAAGTACATCATTGTTTACAGTCAGTTAAACAGTGCTAATGTTGTTTTGAAGTCATATTTACATGCGGAAATATTCTAAATAGTGTAATAAATTAAGGTAAAGTTGGTTTAGTGTCATACTTGCATGTGATTTCTGACCAAAATATTGAAAGTACTGTAATAAATTGAGGTAAAGTTGGTTTTAGCCACATTCAGAGTATCTCTTTAATATAATTTCACACAAGTATTGTTTGCAAAATCTAAATAGGGAAATCATGTTAGCAGCCAATTAATATCAAAGTACAATATTGTTCACAGTCATTTAGATAGAGCTTATGTTGTTTTGAAGCCATGTTTACATGCCAAAATATTTAAAGTACTGTAATAAATTGAGGTAAACTTGGTTTTATATTCACACATTCAGAGTTTCTCCTTAATAATATAATTTCAGAAAAGCATAGTTTGCAAATTCTGAATATTGAAATCTTATTAGCAGCCAATGACTATCAAAGTACAGAAATCAGCAGCGAGGCTTTTAACCAACACCAGTTAGGAGGTCACACATTACTCCTGTGCTTAAGGCGCTTCACTGGCTTCCTATTAATTTTAGAGTAAATTTTAAGATTCTGGTCATTGCATATAGAGCTCTGCATGGTCAAGCACCCCTATATATTCAAGATCTTTTACGCAGTCACTCATGTAGCCGGTCTCTGAGGTCTTCTGGCAAAGACCTTTTAGCCATTCCCAGAACTCATATTAAGACTAAAGGTGGCCGTGCCTTCTGTGTGGTGGCCCCACGCCTCTGGAACTCTCTCTCTATAGCACTGAGATCTCTGTGATCAGTTGAACTTTTTAAAAAGCATTTAAAGACTCATCTTTTTGGTCAAGCTTTTAATTAACAGTATTAGTGTTTCTGTATTTGGATTTTTAACATGTTTTCTATTATTGCTATGTGTTCTTTCACTTGTTTTCTCTTATTGTAAAACACTTTGTGCCTCAATGTCTGGGAAAGGTGCTATATAAATAAACCTTTACTTACTTACTTATTTACAACATTGTTCACAGTCAATTAAATAGAGCTAATGTTGTTTTGAAGTCATACTTCATGCTATTTCAGACCGAATATTCAAAGTAGCATGACAAACAATATAGGGAGCATGTCAGAAGTTGTCACTTCAAAAATGAATGAATATAAAATCAACTTTACCTCAATGTCCCAAAGGTGTCGGATGGAGACTGTGAGAAAACATCATCCAGAAGCGCTCATGAGGAGGAGAAAGGAGGGGTTTATTCTGATGAAGAGGAGCTGAAAGAGTCCCAGGCTTCATCTTTGGTGGAGTGTTTGCTGGTGGAGCTTTATGACACGTACAGTCACGGTGTCCCAGGCTTGGACAGCTCCACTGAAGCCTCCAGCTCGGATGCTTTTCTGGGCAGGAGCAACAGCGGCTCCAGCTTTCTGCAGGAGCTTCAGGAGAAGCACACCAGGCGCCATCAGGTCAAATATCTGGCTCAGAAAGGTGAAACACTGTCGGATTGTTTAAAAAATGTGTTTTTGATCTTGTTTGTGCTTGTAAATGCTGCGTTTGAAGATATCAGATGCAGAAACCCTCACCTAAAGTTTTCTTCTAAATCTTTTTTTTTCATCTAATTTTTCTCAGCCTCCTCCTACTTTTATTTTTGTTCAGTTATTTTAACTTTAAGACAATGAAAAAAACAATTCCATCACCATACAGAACTAATCATTAATTTTTCAAATAATTTCCTATTTCCTTAAACTGCCTTAAAGTACATTTCTTTTGTAAATCATTCATACCAATTGTGTAATCTTAAAGAATGCCTAGCCGTCTTTACCTTATTCATATTTCAGGATTTTGTCCTAATATTGTCATTCTGTAAGTCTAAACATACAGTTGAAGTCAGAATTATTCGCCCCCCTTTTAATTTTTCTTTCTTTTTAAAATATTTCCCAAATGATGTTTAACAGAGCAAGAAAATTTTCACAGTATGTCTGATAATTTTTGTTGGAGAAAGTCTTATTTGTTTTATTTCGACTAGAATAAAAGCAATTTTTAATTTTTTAAACACCATTTTAAGGTCAATATTATTAGCCCCTTTAAGCTAATTTGTTTTTTGATAGTCTACAGAACAAACCAACGTTATACAACAACTTGCCTAATTACCCTAACCTAGTTAAGCCTTTAAATGTCACTTTAAGCTGTATAGAAGTGTCTTGAAAAATATCTAGTAAAATATTATTTATTGTCATCATGGCAAAGATAAAGTAAATCAGTTATTAGAGATGAGTTATTAAAACTATTATGATTAGAAATGTGTTGAAAAAATCCTCTCTCCATTAAACAGAAATTGGGGAAAAAATAAACAGGGGCTAGTAATTCTGACTTCAACTGTATATGTTTACTTTTATTTTTGGATATAATGATTAAGCTTTTTTTTATAGAGCACAAAATAAATGCCCCCACAAAAAATGCAGGGTTCCACACAATTCCTTGTTGTCCCAACACGAATCGATTAAGTTTACTTAATTGTTTTTGCTAATTTAAATCGGTTGAACTTAAAACAATTAAGTTGTCCTTCCTTAAAAAAGCAAAATCAAGAATTGTTTTGATTCAGCTCATTTTAATAAAGTAGTTTGAATAAGCAGCAGCAATAATATTGTGAGTAAACTATTCTTTGCCATAAGTCAAATTATGGAATATGCACACACTGTAAAAAGAAATCTTGCTGCCTAAATTACATCAGTCAAACTGACTAAATATATTAAGTTAAACATTGTATAACTCAAAGTTAGTTGAAACCTGATTAACTTAAAGTAACATATAACATTTCATTTCTATGTTAGACTTAGTTTTCTAAAGACTTCAGTAACCAAAACAAGTTTCAACACTGATAAAAATGTAGTAAATGCATAAAAAGAACCACACTTCAATCCTGAGAGCCAGTTAAATCTTAACACTTTGTTTGTTCATGTAATTAAACTGTTGTCTCAGGTGCTCAGCTTCTCTGAAGGCCATCAAGACAATTTACATACGGTGGACTTTATAGACTTTTACATGTATACACGGTCTTCTGTCAATCATCATTATCTTATATTATTAGAACACTCCTAAAATAAGGATTCCACAATATTCTTTTTTTGATGTCATATAAGAACTGTGTTTGGTTCTTCAAAGACCTTCAAGTGAACAGTTCTAAAAAGAATCATTCCACAACATTCTTTTTTTGATGTCATATACAGTAAGAAGTATTTTTGATTCTTCAAAGACCTTTAAGTGAACGGTTCCTTAAAAGAACCATTCCTATAACATTTATAGTTATAGCATTTATAACATTTACATAAAAAGTAACATGCATGTATAATAGTAAACACAGTAAGTAGTAGCAGTAAAAAATAAGATATTTATAATATAATATATAAATAAAATATAAATAATATATCATATTATTCAATATATCATATTATTATTCAATATTCATTCATTCATTTTCTTGTCGGCTTTGTCCCTTGCGGGGTCGCCACAGCGGAATGAACCGCCAACTTATCCAGCACGATTTTACGCAGCGGATGCCCTTCCAGCCGCAACCCATCTCTGGGAACTTCCACACACACACACATACACACTCATACACTATGGACAATTTAGCTTACCCAATTCACCTGTACTGCATGTCTTTGGACTGTGTGGGAAACCGGAGCACCCGGAGGAAACCCACGCGAACCCAGGGAGAACATGCAAACTCCACACAGAAACGCCAACTGACCCAGCCCAGCCGAGGTTCGAACCTGCGACCCAGCGACGTTCTTGCTGTGAGGCAACAGCACTACCTACTGCGCCACTGGGTTGCCCTATTATTCAATATGTCATATATTATTCATTGTATCATATTATTCATACAAATCAATAATAATAAAAAAATAGATCAGCATAAACTGTATATTTAACAGTCAATATTTTAGGATAAAACAATAATAAAAACAATAATAATCAGTGTATTTACAATTACAATGATTCATTTATAATAATCTAGTTTGTGCAGCAGGTGAGGAAGTGTTCCTCTGTCTCCATCTCTGCCTGGGCACAGTGTGGGCAGATGCGGCTCTCTCTGGGTTGCCAGTTCTGTCTGTATTGGCCTGTCTCTACAGTCAGACTGTGGGCACTCAGCCTGTATTTGGTTTTTGATTCTCCAAAGACCTTTAAGTGAGCAGTTTAAAAAAAAATGTTGTAGAATGGTTCTTTTTTTTTTACATGTCATATAAGAACTCATTTGATTCTCCAAAGACGTTCAAGCGAGTGGTTCTTTTTAGAACTGTTCACTTGAAGGTCTCTGGAGAACCAGATGAGTTCTTATATGACATTATCTGACTTTTTTGATGTTTAAGAAATGTTTTTGGTTCACCGAAGACCTACAAGTGAACAGTTTTAAAAAAGAATCATTCCACAACATTTTGTTTTTTTGATGTCATATAAGAACTATTTTTGATTCTTCAAAGACCTTCAAGTAAACAGTTCTAAAAAGAACCATTCCACAACATTTTATTCAAGTGAACATTTGACCTTCAATGAACTCCATTCATTCATTCATATTCATATCCTTCGGCTTAGTCCCTATACTCATCAGGAGTCGCTTTTAACAAAACATTCTTTTTTTTTTTGATGTCATATAAGAACTGTTTTTGATTCTTCAAAGACCTTCAAGCAAGTAGTTGTAAAAAGAACCACTCCACAACATTCTTCTTTTTTTGATGTCATATAAGAACTCATTTGATTCCTTAAAAACCTTCAAGCGAATGGTTCTTTTTAGAACTGTTCACTTGAAGGTACTTTGAGAACCAGATAAGTTTTTATATGACATTATCAGACTTTTTTTGTTTTGTTTTGTATTATTTTTGTGACGTTGTTTAACAACAGTTTTCAGTTCACTGAAGTCCTACAAGTGAACAGTTCTAAAAAAGAACCATTCCACAATGGTTTAAGGCAAAGAAATTTACCATATTTCATAATTTACCATATTTCACAGTGTGTTAGAGTTGTCCATAATTTAGATAATGTCATGAACAGACATAAATAGTATTTTTTTTAAAAAGAACAAAATCAGTTTGAACAGGTCCGTTATGGAACGTGTCCATCTGTTAAAAATATCCAGAATATAGATTAAATAAATATAGACTGGGGCAACGCATTGGCGCAGTAGGTAGTGCTGTTGCCTCACAGCAAGAACGTCGCTGGGTCGCAGGTTCGAACCTCGGCTAGGCTGGGTCAGTTGGCGTTTCTGTGTGGAGTTTGCATGTTCTCCCTGCGTTCGCGTGGGTTTCCTCCGGGTGCTCCGGTTTCCCACACAGTCCAAAGACATGCAGTACAGGTGAATTGGGTAAGCTAAATTGTCCGTAGTGTATGAGTGTGAATGAGTGTGTGGATGTTCCCAGAGATGGGTTGCGGCTGGAAGGGCATCCGCTGCGTAAAATCGTGCTGGATAAGTTGGCGGTTCATTCCGCTGTGGCGACCCCGCAAGGGACAAAGCCGACAAGAAAATGAATGAATGAATAAATATAGACTGAATAAAACAAAAAATGTTAAGAATAAAATATTATAAGTAAAATCTACAGACACAATTAATAAACTGAGAAAAGGCAGACTTGATGTATTTTGGATGTATTTTTTACATAAGAATGGAAAAAAACCCCACACAAATTCCCCAAAAAATCTCAAAGTTTGAAAGGTGCAGGAAAAATGGTGCTTTAACCTGCAGTGTCTTTCCTTGATGTAAACAAAGACAAAAATTAGCTTTTTATGTAGTGGAAAAATTACGTTGAAGTTAAAAGTTCTTCATTAAACCTTTAATACCAAAGGAATTAACCTTTATTTTGCAGCCTGCCTATAAATGTGGTTTAACTTCAGCAGTCTTGATGTTGTTTTCAGGTCCAGAAGAGCTGAAGTGGATCGTCCAGGAGGTGAAATACCGCATCGCTGTACAGTCGGCTAAACTGGTCCGGCAGGCCAAGAGGAAAGATCGACTCCGGCAGAAGTTTCAAAAGAACTGCGATATCGTGACCGCCTGCCTGCAAGCCGTCTCGCAGAAAAGACGTAATTACAGAGCGTTCTTTCATTGCATTTGCTCAGGTTAAATTACATGGTCATCTTTGCTCTTTGTAGATTAGTGCATTATTGGTCAAAAGTAGATCTCAGCTTTCATTAATAGGTAATGTATTCTGTCCATATAATATAATATAATATAATATAATATAATATAATATAATATAATATAATATAATGCAGAAAGATGTTTTGATGATATTGAGATTCTGTTTCTGTCTTTATTAAAAGTTTTTATTTTCTTCTTTTCCATTTTAATGATTTTAAAATGTAATTTTATCTATCTATCTATCTATCTATCTATCTATCTATCTATCTATCTATCTATCTATCTATCTATCTATCTATCTATCTGTCTGTCTGTCTGTCTGTCTGTCTGTCTGTCTGTCTGTCTGTCTGTCTGTCTGTCTGTCTGTCTGTCTGTCTGTCTGTCTGTCTGTCTGTCTGTCTGTCTGTCTGTCTGTCTGTCTGTCTGTCTGTCTGTCTGTCTGTCTGTCTGTCTGTCTGTCTGTCTGTCTGTCTGTCTGTCCATCCGTCTATCTGTCTGTCCATCCATCCATCCATCCATCCGTCCATCCATCCATCCATCCATTTTTTTTATACTGAAAAAATTGGGTTTGAAAACATTTTCACTGTGAAATTGCCAGTAAATTTCAAAGACGATTTGAAATAAACATTTAATTAAACATAAACTGCTAAAAAAGGACTGACATATAATTTTTTTCAGTAAAGTTTCCCCAGTATTAATAATTTATAACCTTGAAAAGCAATTTATTCCAGAATTATGTTGAATAATTTAGTCAAATGTTTTGTTTATACATGTCTATATCCATTTTAGTGTTTTTTTTTATTTTAGTTTTAGTTATATCAAGTTAAACTACATGAAAATGAGAAATATTTATTTTATTTTCATTTTTTTTTAATTCCAAGTAATAAAATAGCTTAATTTTATGTATTATTTAATCTTTTATGTTATATTTACTCAGTCTATTTGCTTTGGCTTATTTCTTGTTTATCATGGTTCACTACAGAGGAATAAATGTTCAACCAATTATTATTATATATCACTATTATTGTAATAATAAACCTGGTTTAGGCTCACAACAACACTGTAAAAAATATTCATAAATAGTGATTCATATTTTTATTTTATTTTTCCCTCGTTTATTTCTGCTTTTGAATTGCATTATGGGACCTTGATCTTTCTTCCAACAACTTTAAACCTTGAAAAGTTGGAAAAAGTGACTTTTATGAACATTCTTAATAGTTAAAGTGCTATATTTTCTGTGTTGGTGTTGTATATTACGCTACAGAAACCATGTAATAAACTGCCAGTACATTTTCTGTCATTTTACAAACTTATTTCTATATATTATTTCTTACACTGTACATTATATTATTAAACTACCAAAATCAGAAAGAGCTTTATTGCCAAGTATGTTCACACATACGAGGAATGTGTTTTCGTGACAGAGCTTCTACAATGCAACATAATTACAGAGACAGGACTAAAAAAAACATAATAAATCTATTTTAAAAAGTAGTGAATGCAAATATACAAATTGACAATCGTATGTGCAGGTATATTACTATATACAACATTACATGTGTAGCTGTTATGTGCAAATTGGCGTGTGTGTTAAATAAGTGTATGTGTATAAAAAGTGTATAGCAAGTAGTGATGTTGGTTCCACAATTATTATCATCAAGTGTTCATGAGATGGATTGCCTGAGGGAAGAAACTGTTTCTGTGTCAATAAAAGTCACTTTGTTAAACTACAAAGTTGAATTTTCAACATCAAAAGTCGACAGAGCAGAGATCAACATCCCATAATGCAATTCACATCCAAAAATAAGCACTTAAAATATACAAACTGTTAATAACAGAAATGTTTTACAGTGTATCAAATGCATCTCCAATTCACCTTAGTTTAGTTCCCTCTGTTGATGTGGGCCTAGAAGACATTATTCTCAAATATCTTATTTCTACCAGCGCATTCCCTCCTCACACCTTTACAACTGCATCATTTGCATTAGATTAAAAACACACTCGCAGACAGGGAAAATCCAGCCGCTTTTAGAGGACACTCATTCATGTCAGTTTATGACTCTGACATGCAAATTACACCAGTGTCATAGCAGTCATTTATTTACACTTCTGGATGTCTTTAGGGTTAATTTCTGAGAGAGATTTTTGTGTGGCCTTGCTTTTAATGTCTTTTTTATTTCAACATGCAGCATGTCAAGCACTGTCAAACAGGTACAGTATAAAATCACATCAAACTACAGCATTTTTCAGTCACTGAGTATCATTAATTCAGAAAGTGTGCTTTTAGCTTTTGCTGATGCTTATTTTTTGTAAACGTGATAATTACAGATAATCATTCATTGTAATTTTTTATTATTATTATGCATGTCAGAAGAAAAAAGACCTCCACTCACATGAATATATAGAGTGAGCATTCATATTGCATTGCTTCAGTAGTCTGAACAAACAGCAAACGTCATTTGTCAGTGTATAATGCTTTAGCAAAGACTTTTTAAGACTCTAAACTGAAAAAAATAAACAGGAAAGTACTTTCCTCGCTGAAGTTGTGAGCCTGGTACAGATCATTGTTTTCTCTCTGGCTCTTCCTCCAGAGCTTCAGCGGTCCCTCCTCCCGCTCTAGCCCGCCTGTGACGCTCATGTGTGGGTGTAGACTCGCGCATCACCGCGCTGTTCCGCCTCTCCATCCATCCGCTTCAATTTCGGTCACCTTTCGTTATTTTCTACCGTTTATAACCGTTATGTTTTAGATACAGATATCTATATATACAAACGATGATAAAGGATGCTCGATCGCGTTATTTTCCTCTGATTTATTGATCGTAACGACAGGATTTTTTTAGCGAGCTCGCCTTTTTAAATGCGCGGCCAAAAGGACCTGCGTTTTGTCTCCAGATGAAGCAGGAAAGGTTTATTTCCTCCAAAAGATCGAGGGTTTGTGTGAAGCGGCAGAATGCAGCTGGAGGAGTCGGTAATATTATCAGTAACGTGCTGAAGAAGCGCAATGGGATCTCTAGAAGAGCGCCGCGCCTGCTGTGCACACTAGAGCCAGGTGAATATAGCATGCCTTATAACTAAGATATAATTAATTACGATAATGCTAATTAAATAATAAATAGATGAAACCGTTTTTTGCGCGTTTGTTTGCATCGATGCTGAATGGAGAGTTGCGTTTTGTGGTAATTCGCTTTGAAGGCCTGTCATTTTAATATTTAATATGCTGTGATTAAATGTTGTGAACTATATTGCGAACTGGCCTATTTTATAACGCAGATTATATATTAATACAACATTTTATCTATCTATCTATCTATCTATCTATCTATCTATCTATCTATCTATCTATCTATCTATCTATCTATCTATCGTTCTATCTATCTATCTATCTATCTATCTATCTATCTATCTATCTATCTATCTATCTATCTATCTATCTATCTATCTATCTATCTATCGTTCTATATATCGTTCTATCTATCGTTCTATCTATCTAGCCTATCGTTCTATCGTTCTATCTATCGTTCTATCTATCGTTCTATCTATCTAGCCTATCGTTCTATCTATCGTTCTATCTATCAAACGTTCCATCCATCCATCCATCCATCCATCCATCCATCCATCCATCCATCCATCCATCCATCCATCCATCCATCCATCCATCCATCCATCCATCCATCCATCCATCCATCCATCCATCCATCCATCCATCACATGCCCACTGCAAACAAATTATTATTATTTTTCCTGTTTTTGCCCTATTATATTCACATTTACTCTAAACATTATTTGCATTTAATGCATTATTTTGCATTTGATTTTTTTTATTTTTTTTTTTATTTTACGTAAATGCCTTTTTAAGTGAATTATATTAAGTAGAAGGCCTATATTTTCTAAGTATATAAAAAAAAAATTCAGGTGTTTTTACATGCACTTTATCCAGACATGTGTAATGAAACAAGATTATTATTTTGATTCATTTTAATTTTTATTTGTGCTCTATTTTTACTATATAAGCTAAACTATAACTATATTTTACTGTATGTTTTTCTATAACCCTGAACGAATTTTTCTATTCCTATTTTAATTTATTTAATTAATATCACAATATAACTAATGTGTCAGTTAAACTAAGCCTAAAACTAAGCTAAGACCTCAAGACCCATATTTGGACTTAAAGACTCATCTTTTTGGACAAGCTTTTAATTAACAGTATTAGGGTTTTTGTACTTGGATTTTTAAAAATATGTTTAAACATTTTAATATGTTTGCTTTTATTGATATGTGTTGTTTTACCTGTTTTCTGGTTATCTTTTATTGTAAAGCACTTGTGAGTCAATGTCTGGGAAAGGTGCTATATAAATAAACCTTTACTTACTATATATTTTAGTTTAGGCTATAGGCTTAGCTTAACTGACACAATAAGTATATTTAGATGTTAGAATAATTAAAAATATATTAAGTGAACTATATAATAAAATAATAAGTAAACTGTAGAATATATTTTAATATGGTATTTACATTTTAAAATACAGTATGGTTTTGAGGGCTTCTGAAAATACACGGGGTGCATAGTTCTAATAAATGATGATATTTATAACATTTAATGTACGTTTCAGATGTTATACATTTTTATTAAACTCTCTGTACGCAGATTTTAATTTTTATAATTATATAAGTCATAAAAAGCCAATGTTTTTTCCACGTGTGTAATGGAAAATGAGTGCAGCAGGAGGGCAGGCGAGATGATGGTAGGATCATGTTGTTAATCCGGAACAGATCCTGCCTCACGACACGCAGAAATGCTGCTAACTTCACTATAGGTCTATCTTTCAATTTTATAGCATGAAACCGTGACACAGATGGACTCAGGTTGGTCATTATTACTCATTTTATGCACCAAAAGTTGCTGCTTTTTGTTTCCCCCGTCGTATCAGTGAACTAGACTTTGTTTACATTCGCGTTTGAGAGGAGTTAGCATCTTTAGCGGTGGCTAATGTGACTTCAGTTTAAACGATCCACAATATAGTTGAACGATTCTATCGTGTAATAGGATGTCTAAAAGCTGAAAGGCAGTGTTTTAATCGTGTTATTGTGAGATTGGTGCCTTGTATCCGGAAGAAACTACAGGCGGAAGTGAGTTTCAGCACCGCTTTTTAGTGGACAGCGGCTTTTATCAACCGTTCAATATCCCGTGTTTGGTTTCTACTTGGTGATCGATAACACGCTATATTTATAGTTTCCAATCATTTCTGCTGCTTTTATTAGTGTTTATTCCTGGTATACATTTTGATAACCTCTCTGTCGTTCATAATGAATCATTGAATGAAAACAATATCCTCATTTGTTTTTTTAAAAGCGATTCAACGATAAACGAGGACGTCGGAAGCTTGTTTCAGCTAATACAGGTTTTTATGTAAATTAAGAATATAATTAAATCTGACATTTTGTTTATGTACTTTTGCCTTCATGATCGTGAATTTAGTTCGCTCAACTGTCAGGTTTTCATGAAATAGTGGCTTTATTGCTATAATGCTGATTATTTTTCCTCAGAAATATCAAGTTCTCTAATGTAGATCAGTGTTTTTCATGATTGCTACTTTATTTTACAAAGTTGTGAGTTTATATGTATTTTTATGTATTTGTTTTATTACTTTTTTCTCCAGACATGTGCAATGGAACAAGATTATTGTTTTTATTCACTTGAATTGATGTTTGTTTTGTATTTTTACTATATAGGTGACCTAAACGTCCTTCTCTATTCATGTTTTATATTCATATGTTATGATATCTAATTCTCTAATATAGATCAGTGGTTTACACTGGCTACTTTATTTTACTAAAGTCGTAAGAGTTTACAGTCTTTCTTGAAATTATTATTATTTTTTTATTTTTTGCAATTCTGACTATATTGGTCATAATTATTAATTCTGATTTTATATTAGTATATTAATTTTTACATGCACTTTTTTCCACATATGTGCAATGGAACAAGATTATTGTTTTTATTAATTTGAATTTATATTTATTTGATATTTGTATTTTATAGGTGACCTAAACGTCCTTCTTTATTCATATTTTATATTCATATGTTAGCATATCTAATATAGATCAGTGGTTTACGCCTTCTATTTTTTCATGATGGCTACTTTATTTTACAAAGGTGTGAGTTTATATGTATTTTTATCACTTTTTGTTATCCAGACATGTGCAATGGAACAAGACTATTGTTTTTATTCACTTAAATTGATGTTTGTTTTGTATTTTTACTATATAGGTGACCTAAACGTCCTTCTTTATTCATATTTTATATTCATATGTTAGCATATCTAATTCTCTAATATAGATCAGTGGTTTACACCTATTTTTTTCACGATGGCTACTTTATTTTACTAAAGTCACTAGAGTTTACAGTCTTTCTTAAAATTAATATATTTTTTTATTTCTTGCAATTCTGAGTTTATATTAGTATATTAATTTTTACATGCACTTTTTTCCAGATATGTGTATTGAAACAAGATTATTGTTTTTATTAATTTGAATTTTATATTTATTTAATATGTTTATTAAATAGGTGACCTAAATGTCCTTCTTTATTCATATTTTATATTCATATGTTAGCATATCTAATTACCTAATATAGATCATTGGTTTATCACCTCCTATTTTTTCATGATGGCTACTTTATTTTACAAAGTTGTGAGTTTAAAGTCTTTTTTGGAATAATTGTTTTTTATTTCTTGCAATTCTGGCAATATTGGTCATAATTCTGAGTTTATATTAGTATATTAAATTTTTTTTTACATGCATTTTTGTCATCCAGACATGTGTAATGGGACAAGATTATTATTTTTATTTATATGAATTCATATTTGTTTCCTATTTTTGTTATATAGGTGGCCTAAACGTCCTTCTCTATTCATATTTCATATTCATATGTTAGGATATCTAATTACCTATTATAGATCAGTGGTTAACATCTTCTATTTTCTTCATGATGTCTACTTTAATTTACAAACTTTATAGTTTTTCTTGGAATTAATTTTTTATTTCTTGCAATACTGGTCATAATTCTGAGTTTATATTTCATACTTCAAACATCACATCTTGAATTTCTGACCTTTTATTTTTCAATTGCGACTTCATATCTCGCAAATCTGGCATTTATATTCACACAGTTGAGTTTAAAAGTTGAAATTGAGTGCTTGCTTGTTGCTGGGGCTTTTTTTCCCCCTGATCTTACAGTGCCCTACTTTAAGGACAGTCTGGGAGGGACTTTTTTTTTCGTCCTCCTGTTTCCTTAATGTATCTTATTTACTCTTCTAAATGCTACCTCTTGTCTGACCTGTCTTCCCCTGAAATGTCAGAGTGGTCCAATTTTGCTACATGTAACGGTGTATGTGACAAATAAAGGCTTTTTTCATCATCATCATCATATAAATGAACACTTCTGAAAAGCAAAATCAAAATTTCAAAATGTTATTTCATGGAAGTTTTTTTTAATTGTGACTTGATATTGCAGTTTTGAGACAGATGGTTTGATTAAAGAGTTTTTAATATAGTATAACTTCTGATGAAATTATGAAAAAAAATATATAATATATCAATAAATGTTAGGAGTTTAAACGGGATGCTGTAACATTTAGGTCAGACGGGTGCAATGTGTGCGACAGATGAAGGATGAGGCAGGAATCCATTCTCTATTTAAGCTTTTACTTTACTCTAGTTAACCTTTACTCCATGGTTTAAACAATATGTAGCAATAATAAATGAGAAAAAAAAAAAAAAAAAAAAAGCATTTACTATATTCTCCTTAAACGAAAACACTGAGTGTAAGCCAAATCAAAGAAATTAACAAAACAAAGCAATCCTTAAATTTAAGTCTAAACTAGGCAACAGAAATAAATAATGAAAATAAAAACCGAGATCTTCAGTGCACACGACACCCGAACTAAACCAATTAAACTACAAAACTCATAATTACGGGGCAAAACACTCAAACTAATCTAACAAAGTCAATCTAAACTAAAACAAACCTAACAAGCAGATCATAGGCTAAGTTTAGAATCACACAACAACCATCAAAGCATTTTACTTAAAGCCAACGAAGTTTAACAAGTAAACTTGAATTACCACAGTAAAACTGAGATAACAAATCACTGCACAGCCTAAGCATGTCAAAACAAATTGCGTGGAGCAAAAAAGATACGCCGAGGCAGAGCGCACACCACACACTGGTCTGTTTATTATTATTATTATTATTATTATTATTATTATTATTATTATTATTATTATTATTATTATTATTATTATTATTCATATTATTATTATTATTATTATTATTATTATTATTATTATTGTTGTGATCTGGATATGATTATATCAATGTTTTTATATTTTCTGATTATAACATGCTTGTTTTTCTTGTTTGTCTGCTTGTCTGTTCATTTTAGATTAGCATATTCATTTATTTATTCATCCTGAGTGGTGATTATGCACCAGCCCTTCATTCATGTGTTAATAAAACATCTGCAGCTCCGGAAAAGATGTTTTTATAGTCATTAATATTGATTCTTCACTGCTTTTGTCTTGCTTCAGGAGTGGACACCAGGTTGAAGTTCACTATCGAACCCTCTCTAGGCAAGAATGGCTTTCAGCAAGTACGTATTGGTCCCTTAAACAGCAAGAAAATAAACAGTTAAGCTTTTTTATGTTGTGTGATGATTGTGTGTGTTTGTTTTCTAGTGGTACGACGCTCTGAAAGCAGTGGCCAGACTCCCAGTCGGCATTCCCAAAGAGTGGAGGAAAAGAGTAAGAGAGAATTATTTATTTACATTCTTAGCCCTCCTTGTGTAGTTTTTCCCTAATTACTGTTTAATGGAAGATTTTATTCAACACTATTGAATATTATTCTAACTATTCTAATCATAATAGTTTTAATAACTCATCTCTAATAACTGATTTATTTTATCTTTGCCATGATGACAGTAAATAATATTTGATTAGATATTTTTCTAGACACTTCTATACAGCTTAAAGTGACATTTAAAGGTTAAAGTTAGGGGAGTCAAGGAAGTCTTTGTATAACGATGGTTTGTTCTGTAGACATTAAAAAGTAAATTGTTTAAAAGGACTAATAATAATGACCTTTTTTAAGGTCATTATTATTAGCCCTTTTAAACAATATATTAAATATAATATATATAAAAAAAATTGAACTGCTTTTTATTCTAGCCGAAATGAAACAAATAATAAGAAAGTACTGTGAAAAATGACTTGCTTTATTAATCATTGTTTGGGAAATATTTGAAAAAGAAACCAAATTCACAGGAGGGCTGATAATTGTGACTTCAACTGTGTTTGGCAGTGTCTTAGCTGTGATATTGTAAACACTATGTTATGTTTGTTTTTTGATATAGGTCTGGCTGACCCTGGCTGACCAGTATCTTCACAGCATCTCCATAGACTGGGAGAAAACCATGAGATTTGCCTTCAATGACCGCAGCAATCCAGATGATGACTCTTTGGGAATACAAATAGTGAAGGTACTTGATGTTGTTATATTTTTTTAAATCTGTTATTTTAAAGTTAAAAAAGTGTGCGCGTGTATGTGTGTGTATGTATGTGTGTGTATATATATATATATATATATATATATACATATACAGTGTTTCCTCTAGGATTTTTTCCAGCAGTGGCGGCAGGACTTTTTTTTTACACAGATCTGCCAACTATTTCAAAGACAAATATTACACGCAGTATTACAAGTCGAGATAGCATTCATGTAATACGAGCATGCGAATCTCTTTGCTTGCGCGCCGATTTCCTCTGTTCGAGCACAGAACTTCTTGCACGCAATCAAATTTACACATTCAAGTGCAGATCTTCTTGTGCACTCTCCAGTAAGCGCTGCTGAAGCGCGATTTAGTGTGTTTTTGTGTGTTTTCCGACATTAACGCGTCCTGAAGTAAAGTGAAACGGCTGTAAACTCCAGCAAGATAAAGTCATTGTATGCAGAGCCATTGACCTTTATCAATAAAGTATACTTATGGAAACTGTGTTCATCTTAACTGAAAGCTACGCGGTGTTTGCTAGACTCACGCACCTGTCAGTCAGTCTGTCAGAGAGTGTTTTGGTGCAATTATAATCCGCTAAAAAACACGACTAAATGTTTTAAATAAGAAGCTGTAATGTAGCCGTGGCGGGATGAATTTTGGCGTGGCGGCCCGCCACGGATGAATGAATGTAGCGGAAACCTTGATATATATATATATATATATATATATATATATATATATATATATATATATATATATATATAAGAAAGTTTTGGGAATGTTTTCTGTAGGTTTTTTTTTTTGGCAACCAAAATATAAGCTTTCCAGAACGTTCCCTGCAGGTTATTTTCAGTGGGTATTTTTATAACCTACAAAGAACCTTCCCAGAAACCCTGCAGGTTTTATTGGGAATTTATTTTCATATCTTAGATCAGGGGTGTCCAAACTCGGTCCTGGAGGGCCGGTGTCCTTGAGAGTTTAGTTCCAACCCGAATCAAACACACCTGAACCCAGATAATCAAGCTCTTGCTAGATATACTAGAAACTTCCTGGCAGGTGTGTTGAAGAAAGTTGGAGCTAAACTCAGCAGGACACCGGCCCTCCAGGACCGAGTTTGGACACCCCTGTCTTAGAGGGAACATTTCCAGAACATTCCCTGTGGTAATAATAATAATAATAATATGTCATTGTAACATTTATTATGTATATTCCATTGTAAAGCAGACATAATATTTTTCATAATTAATATTTGATGTTAATATCATGTCAGTTAATTGAATATATATTTTTTACTCCATTTAATAGAGTAGTATTAGTATAATATAATATTGTTAAAATTAAATTATAATATTATTTAAATATGATTTAAAGTAGATTCTGAAAAATAAATTATATATGGCATTTAATGACTTTAATTAATATTATGAAAATATTTTTAAATAAGTCAAATAATATAATTGAATGTAAATAATATATTTTTATATTAATTTTACTTTTAAATATAATATATTAATTGAATATTGTTTTAGTCAATATTGTGTTAGTTTTGTGTGTGTCTCATTGTGAGGAATATTGTATTTATATTAATTATTTTAATATAATTGTAAATGTATTTTAGTTCACTTACTACATGGTATTTATTATTTTATAATATTTTATATGCTATAATTCTATACTATTTTAGTCTTTTAAAAATATTGTGTTTATTAAACGTCAATTTTCCATTAAAGTATTATTTGCTGATCAAATGACCAATACTTTAAAAGTTTTCTTTGCTAGATTTCTTTTTAAAAACATATAACGTACATACTTTTTAAGACAGAGTTAAATAAACTTTATTTATTTATTGTTTTTACTGTGCATCCACTGAACATGCATTAAAGACTTGTCTTTGCATAGTTTCATTATGATGCAAACAAATAAAATGTGACTTTATAGTAGACATTCATTGTCAGATATTCAATTCAATTAAATTCAATTTATGTTTATTTCTAAAGAGCTTTTACAATGTAGATTGTGTCAAAGCAGCTTAACATAGAAGTTCTAGTAAATTGAAACCATGTCAATACAGATTTTAAGAGTTGAAGTTCATATATATTTAATGGACTGGACTCTGTCTGATAAAAGATAAATTAAGCAGGATATTTGCTCACTGCAGTCTGTCAATAAGTGTGTAGTGTAGCCAGGTGTGTGTGTGTGTGTGTAGCAGGTGTGTAGAGTAGTGATCAAAGTCCAGTTTTCTTATTCTTTATGCTCTGTTGACATCCAGGATCTGCACCGGACGGGCTGCAGCTCTTACTGTGGGCAGGAGGCAGAGCAGGACCGGGTGGTGCTGAAGCGGGTGCTGCTGGCTTACGCCCGCTGGAACAAGACTGTGGGATACTGTCAGGGCTTCAATGTGCTGGCGGCGCTTATCCTAGAGGTCACTGAGGGCAATGAAGGAGACGCTTTAAAGGTATAGATGATCAAACACATGATTTTGTTTTATTTATTTGATTTAATTAGCATTTTTATTAGCATTTTTTTTTTTCATTTTAGTGCATTTTATCAATTTTTTACATTTTTTATTTAATTTGCATTTTTATATTATTTAATTTGCATTTTATTTAATTTAATTAGCATTTGCATTTTTAATTTAATTTTAGTGCATTTAATAATTTTTTTTTAATTTAATTTAAGTTTTTATTTAATTCAGTTTGCATTTTTATATTATTTAATTTGCATGTTATTTAATTTAATTTGCATGTTGTTTAATTTAATTAGCATGTTATTTAGTTTAATTTACATTTATATTATTATTTAATTTGCATGTTATTTAATTTACATGTTAATTTAATTAGCATTTTTATATTTAATTTGCATGTTATTTAATTTGATTTGCATTTTTATTTTATTTAATTTGCATGTTATTTAATTTGCATGTTATTTAATTTAATTTGCATTTTTATTTTATTTAATTTGCATGTTATTTAATTTGCATGTTATTTAATTTAATTTGCATTTTTATTTTATTTAATTTTATTTGCTTTTAAAAAAAATTATTTGTCTTTGTGTTTTTATTTTATTTATTTAGCATTTTTTATGTTATTTAATTAGCATTTTATTTAATTTAATTTGCATTTTAATTACTTTAATTTGCATTTTTATTTTATTTAATTGTATTTATTTTTTGCCTTTTTATTTTATTTTATTAGCATTTTTATTAGCACTTTTTTTATTTTATTGCGTTTTGTTTATTTTTTGACATTTTTGCTTCATTTAATTAGCATTTTTATAATTTTTAGTTAGTATTATTTACAATTAATTAGCATTTTATTTTATTTTATTTGCCTTTTTTATTGGAATTTTTATTTTATTTCATTTGCATTTTATTAGTAATTAATATTTTATTCACTTGATTACTTTTGTGTTCCTTTTTCATTTTAGCATTTATTTTTCTTAACAATATTTTAATAAAAATGTGTATTATGCATACTTTTATTATATATTTTTTCTTTACATTTTAAAGTAATTTTCTTTTAAAATTATAATAATTGTGAAAAATTGCATTATATTTCTATAATTTATATTGTTCGCAATATATGTATGTGTTATTTAAAACAAAAATTGCAATACTTTTTAGTACTGAGTACCTTCATTTTACATTTTTATTTCATGCATTATATTTTCATTTTCTATTTTTGTTGCCTTTGTCTATTTTATGTATATATTGTTTTCAGACATTTCATAATATTTATTTAGTTTAGTCATTTCCAAATGGAATTGTTAATCAATTTAATCTACAACAATTGAGCGGTTCATCCACATGATATGACCCTTCAGTTTATATAAACAAAATGTTTTAATCCTAATTAAAGGTAATAGATGACCAAACACCATTTTATTTAATTTGCATTTTTATTTTATTTGCATTAATTTAATTAGAATTTTTATTTTATTTACATTTTAATTCAATTTAATTTTACCATTATTAAAAATCAACCATTAATTATTGTTGTGGTACAGGTGATGATCTATTTGATCGATAAGGTGCTTCCGGACAGTTATTTCGCCAATAACCTGCGAGCACTCTCTGTGGACATGGCCGTGTTCAGAGACTTGCTGCGGCTGAAGCTTCCAGAACTTTCTCAGCACCTCCACCACCTCCAAAAAGTGGCCAATCGGGAAGCTGGAGGTGTGTAGAAACCCTGTTTTAAACATGAATGTCTTAAGGAGATTATAGCATGTAAATTTTATTGTGTTTCAGGCAGCTACGAGCCTCCGCTCACCAACGTCTTCACCATGCAGTGGTTTCTGACCATGTTTGCCACGTGTTTGCCTCATCACACCGTGCTGAAGATCTGGGATTCAGTCTTTTTTGAAGGATCAGAAATGCTGCTGCGCGTCGCTCTAGCCATTTGGGCCAAGCTGGGAGAGTAGGTTCACTAAAAAGCCCATTCATACCAATGAGAACTGTAATCAAGCTAAATATAATCAACTAGAATTAAGTCCTCAAAGTAAACCGAACATTATTGTGCTTATTTAGCACATTGCTAACATGATGTACTAGTATTAGTATTCCAGAAAACAATGTGATGATATGTTAAACATGACAAATGTCCAGCTTAAGTGAAGTGTTCTGGATCTTTCTCTCTGTCAGGCGTATTGAGGAGTGTCAGACGGCAGATGAGTTTTACAGTATTATGGGCTGCCTGACGCAAGAAATGCTGGAACACAAACTCATCGATTCCAATGAACTCATGCAGGTAAAACCATGAGTAATTCAATCATATGTGAGCCTTATTGTGTAGATAAGTCAAGTATAATATCTTTAATGTTGCAGAATAGAGTGTTTTAACATGCAAAGAGCTTCTTCAAGTAGTTTATCCTGCTGTTTTGTGTTTTCCTGACAGACGGTTTACTCCATGGCTCCGTTCCCATTCCCGCAGCTGGCTGAGCTCAGGGAGAAATACACCTACAACATCACACCGTTCCCTGCGCCGGTCAGAGCCAACAGCAGGTATGAGAGATGAATACACTCAATACACAGTACAGATGCAGAGATCATAAACATCTATCTATCTATTGTCCTATCTATCGTCCTATGTATCTATCTATTGTCCTATCTATCCATCGTCCTATCTATCCATCCGTCCATCCGTCCATCCGTCCATCCGTCCATCCGTCCATCCATCCATCTATCTATCTATCTATCTATCTATCTATCTATCTATCTATCTATCTATCTATCTATCTATCTATCTATCTATCTATCTATCTATCTATCTATCTGTCTATCTGTCTATCTGTCTATCCGTCCATCCATCGTCTATCTATCTATCTGTCTATCTGTCTATCTGTCTATCTGTCTATCCGTCTATCCGTCCATCCATCGTCTATCTATCTATCTATCTATCTATCTATCTATCTATCTATCTATCTATCTATCTATCTATCTATCTATCTATCTATCTATCTATCTATCTATCTATCTATCTATCTATCTATCTATCTATCTATCTATCTATCTATCTATCTATCTATCTATCTATCTATCTATCTATCTATCTATCTATCTATCATCTATCGTCCTAGCCATCCATCAACTTATATATCGTTCTGTCCGTCCATCCCATCTATCCATTCATCCATTCTATTTATCAATCCATCCATCCATTGTTCTATTCATCCATCCATCAATCGTTCCATCCATCCATCCATCCATCCATCCATCCAATCCATCCATCCATCCATCCATCCATCCATCCATCCATCCATCCATCCATCCATCCATCCATCCATCCATCCATCCATCCATCCATCCATCCATCCATCCATCCATCCATCCATCCATCCATCCATCCATCCATCCATCCATCCATCCATCCATCCATCCATCCATCCATCCATCGTCCTAGCTATCCATCAACTAATCTATTATCTATCGTATTTTATTTCACGCATAATCATTTTTTTTCCTGACTATAGTCTGGCTCTCCATGGATGGGAGAGTGATGATGATGCTGACATGGATGATGAAGACTCTATCGTCACCGCTCTGGGCTGTCTGGGCCCACTAGGTGGCCTTCTAGCCCCTGAGATCCAAAGATACCAAAGGCACCTCAAAGGTCTGTATCTGATTTTATTTCATGAGCCAAAAGCTAACAGAAAATAATAGTAATAAATCATTCTATGAGGTCACAAACATCACTCCTGCTCCATGATTTATGTCCTGCTAAACCAAAAAAGATGTTTGATTTTCTTAATGCTTTATTGGCTGAAACCATATTGGCCTTGTCCAAGTAAGGCTGTAATGCAAACATGAGCTCAATGTCGCTCACTCTGCCAACTTAAACCTGCCAAATCCTCCACAATCCTGTCTGAATCGGCCTTCAGATGGATTTAATCCTTCATGCATTTGTCAACTCTTGTTTTATTCAAGGTAGTTTCTCCAGCTGCCCTTAAAGGAGACATATTATACCCTTTTTACCATTGATTTATTTTGAATAAATTTGCATTGTATATTTTGCAATATATAATTATATGTAGAAATACATTTAATTATTTTAGCTTTGTTATAAAATATTTAAAAAAAATAATTTAATTCTAAAATGTTTCAGTATCATAGATTAACATTTTATCTTAATTGTGTATTTTGTTTGTACTGTTTTATTTCACGCAACATCTCTATCCCTACTGAAGGTGTCAGTGTCAGTATGGTTAAAAAAACACTATAGTATTTACTATAAATGACTATAGTATATTTTCATGTGGGTGCATGACAACTGAAAATAGATCTGGTAGCAGATATCACAGCCTCTGTTACTCTTTACCTTGCACTTTTTTTGTTAACATTCAATATTATTTATTTAGGATATGCGTTTTCACATTCTGATTCCAATGCCTAATTATTAAACCGTTAAAATGACTATAATTACATGAAATATTCTTAAGAATAAAATATTATGTGTTCTTTAGAAGAGTGTACTTGCATCGTGATGATATTATGTTGTCATTCTGGCATTATAATGAGTGGCATAAAAGGGTCTTAAAATAACAATAATATCATTTATCGCAATATATTTTGGTGCAATATATCGTACAACAACTGGCTGTAGGATTTGATATTTGTGTATGTCTAAAAAAATGATAAAAATTATAATGGTAACTACATTGTCATCCACATCAATGCATGATGATGTGCTGTTTTGCACTAAGGGTGTACAGTATTAATATATATATATATATATATATATATATATATATATATATATATATATATATATATATATATATATATATATATATATATATATATATATATATGTATGGATAGTATGCTAGGATAGGATCCTTTTATTTGGTATATGTCAAATAAATCTCCAGTGTCAGAATGTCTCAAAATACATAAATCATTTGTTATATCTTTAAATTCACCTCTATTTGGGTGTGAGCAAAAGAAAACACCTTTATTATGTATGTTCCTTTAAATGCAAATGAGCTGTGGAAGAGGGCGGGGCTTTTACACTACGTTTTTTCACTTGTTTTATTGTGTATGGAGTGTCAAAATATAAAGTCTGCCACATTTATATGTATATAATATATGTGTGTTTATAAATGATGCTGATGGTGAGCATTTCAGGATAAATCTTTTGCACATTTTCTGGGTTGGAAGATGCATCAGGGACCTGATTATAGCACATAAACATGGAAACAAAATTATTTTCATATTACATTTCTCTTTAGTTATAATTTAGACCAGTTTATTTGCTCGTTGTATGTAAATGTTTGTATAGTAATATCAGTAATATTCTTGATTAATATGCTAATGTTTATTTGATTTATTTACAATACAGTTTGTAAAAGTAATATTTTCTGTTTTTTAGTAGACATATTATATGAGAGGCTTACTTTTGTTTACCAAACAAGTGGTTCTAATTGGATTTGCATTGTAAACCTTAAATAAAAGTTATGTTTCATGCTTTTAGTTACTATACTCTAAAAATCATTCCCCATAAATCCAGAGATTTTGTACAAAATTCTGTACAGAAATATCTACAAATATATGCAGATTATGTCTGGCCCTGGTTATAACCTTCAGTTTTAGTACAAATGAATAAATGGAAGATTTGGAAATGATCTGACACAAATTTCCCAGTAAAAGTGTCCAATATTCTTACACTGATTTTCATCTGGGGTGTTTTAAGTTTTTAGTTACTATACTCTCAAAATCATTCTGCGTAAATTCTGTTACAGAAATAACAAAAATATCAGCAGATTCTGCCTGGTCTTATTTATAATCTTCAATTTCATTACAAATAAATAAATGGAAGATTTGGAAATGATCCGACTCCAATTCCCCATTGAAAGTGTCCAATATTCTTACACTGATTTTCATCTGGAGTGTTTTTTTGGCTGTGCAGATCAGAGAGCGGAGCAGAGCTGTAATGGCAGTAATATGGCAGAGCTCAGTCCCGGGGCGGTTGGCGCAGGACGAGCCGAACACCAGGCTGCCATCAACAGCATGATGCTGGAGCGCATGAGCACTGACATCAGCGCCCTGAAGAAACAGTACTCTCGCATCAAACAGAAACAACAGCAGCAGGCCGGACTGCTCTACATTCATACAGGTACAAACTTCATGCTGGTATTATGAGCTGAAAGTCTGATTGATGTAAGAATGATAACTGTTGGAGATGCACTGGTTTACAAAACTATTTGACTTGTTTTTTTATATTTTAAAATAATTGTAAAAAAATCAAATAATAAAACCAATAAAAAAAATATATAAATAAAAAATACATATTTTTAATAAATTTGCATGGTATATTTTGCAATATATTTGTATAGAAAATTCATCTTAAAAATTTTAGTTTTATTATACAGTATTTAATAGCTTTTTAAATTCTCAAATATTTAATCAGATCATAGATTTAAATTCTACCTTGTGTATTTTATTTGTCATATTTTATTTCATGCATTGTATTTTATTTAATAACATTTGATTTATTTTAAGTACAAAAAAACAAAACCATTAAACAGTTATAAATAAAAATGATCTGTATAAATAACTTGCTTGCATATTTAAAAACTATAATGGTAACTACAGTGGTCCCTCGCTATAATGCGGTTCACCTTTCGCAGTTTCGCAGATTTTTTTTTTGTGCAATTTGACATGCATTTTTTTTTTTACAGCGCAGTGTTCTGCATCCTGATTGGTTGTAGACCGCTGTCAATCAATCTCCTCCGTGTCTCCTTACAGTACAGAATGCGCCGTGCCACGCAGCACCATGTGAACAATACGTGCATACGCACACCGGCAGTTGTCTGTGTTGCTCCAAAGAGCGCCATCTGAATAATTTCATTTTTAAAAACATGTGCGCGTCTGTGTTTACTTCCAACTGTCATGTGCACGCCGCATCTGCTGTGACCCCCTTAAGGATGGAGTCTGCTTTAGCTTTGTGGATTAGTGGCTACAGAATAAAGAACATTACGCGGGACGCCAATATTATCTATGATCATATTATACGAATGTTTGCGCAGGTTTTGATCTTTGGTTTATTTCTAAAATACCGGACTTATTTTACTACAAAAGTTTGAACTTTGAGTGTTTGAACAAGAAAGAAAAGAGTGAAAATGTTAATACTTGTTTGGGAAATGTGTATAAAGTGTGTAGTGAGGGGTTTTACAGCCTTAAAACATCTATAATAATTGTAAAAATAAAGCTGACTACTTCACGGATTTCACCTATCGTGGGCTATTTTTAGAACGTAACTCCTGCGATAAACGAGGGACCGCTGTATTAACTTCCACACCAATGCATCATGATGTTCTGTTTTGCACCAGGGCTGTGCAGTATTGAAACAAATATCTGTATTTATGGTATCTTTTTTATTAATGATAATATATATTGCTAAGTGTGTTTTGTTCGGCGGTTAGTGCTTTTATTGTTGATCAACTGGAAGAAAAAAAATATATATATTAAAGTAATTTCAATGTTAAATTGTTATTTGGTGTCATTATGTCTTTAGTTGCGTTGTGGATGCTGCTGTTCTTTTAAATGTCATCTTTGATGTGACAAATGTGACATTTTTCTCAGGACTTCCAGTGGAAGCTGAAACTATTGAGCCTCATCAATCCAATAAACAGCAGATCCGCCTCACTGGTACAGATACTTATGGGTCAACTCATAATTATTAATGGGTCAACTCAACTGTGGGTTTATTATGGATATATGATGTGGTGCTGGGTCTGCTGCTGTGTAATGCAACAAATGCATCCTTTTGGTGATGGCTGAACTGATTAATGAAGATATTTCCACATCCTGACTATGCTTTGCAGGGGTTTGGTACATGCTGAAGCTTCTTTATTAATGTTTTTAGTTGTTGAAACCTGTCATTTTGGAATGGCGAAAAGAGGAAATGATTGAAAGTCAATTGAAATCATAAGTTCTATGTGTTTTCATAATAAGTATATATAAATATGTGTGTGTAATTACATAACCATATGTTTTATTGTTTATTATACTGTGAAATTAATTTTAAATAATAATGCTAATTCATGCTAACAAGATGTTAATTCATGCTGGTAATGTGTTAATTCATGCTAAAACATTCTAGCAGCATGCTTACTAATGCTAGCAATATGCTAATTCATGTTAAAAAATTCTAGCAACATGATTATTCTTGTTGGCAATTCATGCTAAAAACATGGCGACAGATTAATTCAAGCAAAGATCAAGGTTGGTGAGCAAATTTACTCATCTGGTTGTTATTGGTTCTTCGCAGATAAGTGTCCAGCCACCAGTGTTCTTGCCTCCCAAATTGGTCCATCCCCAGTGGTCAATCACCTTCTCCTGGGCAGGAGACCCAGACCCGGTCAACGATCCTTGAAGAATGGTATGATCCATAACGGTGGATCTCCTCAATCCCACTCAACGCCGCTTCTGGATCAGACGGTTCGGTCCAGACATCATTCGCCCTGGCGCACGCATGTTCGAGCACACCGGAGGAACATCGCCAGAGCGAGGGCTCAGCTCGGCTTTGATGACTCTCTGGAGGCGGAAGACGATCAGACGGATGAAAGCAAAACTGAAGGAGCATCTAAAGAGGGAGAGGAGACCAAATCCGAGGAAACAGACGAAGATAAAATGGAGAACACGGCAGCTGGGGGCTCAGATGTTTCTCAGCAAGAACTGCAGGAGATTGAGAGACGGCTGTCTTCACTGGAACTGGACCCGGAATCTTCACCAGATCCGTCAACTCCAGAACCAGCTTTGGATCCAGACCCACAATCAGATCCAACTATTACTCCAGAACCACAGGCAGATCCCAATCCCACTACTCCAGATCCCAGTTTCACCATTCAAAATCCCAATTCCAGTACTGAAAATCCCAGTCCCATTATTCAAGATTTCAATCCCACCCTTCCAAATCCCAATTCCATCTTTCAAGAATCCAATCCCACCATTGAAGATTCCAGTTCCACCATTCAAAATTCCAATTCCACCATTCAAAATCCCAGTCTCACCATTCAAAATCTAAATACCATTGTTCAAAATCCCAATCCCACCTTTCAAAATCCCAATTCCACTGTTCAAAATCCCAATCCCACCATTCAAGATCCCAATCCCACAGGTCAAAATCCCAATTCCAGCATTCAATATCCCAGTTCCACCATTGAAGATCCCAATCCCACCACTCCACCTCCGGCTCCACTCTCATCCACCCGCCGTCCCGGTTCCGACTCCTCCAGCTCCGAAAGTGGAAGTTCCCTCAGAAGAAGTGCTTCATCATTAGCAGGAGATCCTCCAAAAGCACAGCAGCAGATCTACTCTCCGTTCCCTTGCATCAAAACACCCCGCAAGTCCACGGCTGCAAGAAACCTGGGTCTCTACGGCCCTACAGCCAGAACTCCAAATGTACACTTCCCACAGATGAGCAGAAGCATGAACCGTGTAGGAAACACCACAAAACGCCGGTGATGAGTTGTGGACTGCTAATAATAAAGAAGAGCACTTATTGGGTTTCTCTTGATTTGGGTTTAAAATCCAGACTTGTGAAAGCACATTCATTATGAAGTCTAATATGCTTCTAGATACTTAAACACTGCAAAAAAAAAAAAAAAATGATTTTCAGACTTGGTGTTTTTGTTGTTTTTCCTAATACATGTGTCTAAACCAGAGGTACCCAAACTTGCTCCCAGAGGGCCGGTGTCCTGCATAGTTTAGCTCCAACTTCCTTCAACACACTTGCTTGGAAGAACTTCATTAGCCGGTTCAGCTGTGTTTAATTGGGGTTAGAGCTTAAATATGCAGGACACCGGCCTTCCAGAACCGAGTTTGGGCAACCCTGGTCTAAGCCAGTGTTTCTCAACCACATTCCTGGAGGACCACTAGCACTGCACATTTTCCATGTCTCTTTCAATGAACACACCTGATTCAGATCCTCAGCTCAGACTGAAAAGACCTGTAATGGGTGTGACCGGCAAAGGAGACGTCCAAAACATGCAGTGATGGTGGTCATCCAGAAACATGGTTGAGAAGCACTGGTCCCTGCTGAAAAAAAACAGCTTTAACCAGCCTAAGCTGGTTGGCTGGTTTTAGCTGGTCGACCAGCCTGTCTTTAGAGGGGTTTTGGCCATTTCCAGGCTGGTTTCCAGCCATTTCCAGCCTGGTCTTAGCTGGTCAGGCTGGAAAATGACTAGCTTAAATCAGCTAAAACCAGCTTGACCAGCCTGGTTTAAGCTGGACATAGCTGGTTTTGGCTGGTCAAGCTGGTTTTAGCTGGTCAACTGCCAGCCTGATCAGCTAAGACCAGGCTGGAAATGGCTGGAAACCAGCCTTGAAATGGCCAAAACCCCTCTAAAATCAGGCTGGTCGACCAGCTAAAACCAGCCAACCAGCTTAGGCTGGTTTAAGATGGATTTTTCAGCAGGGGTCTAAACCTTCTGAAATCAAGATGGAGTTTTACTTGATAAGCAAAATTGCGGCAACTTTTACACAAAAAGGAATTGAATTTTTAGGGAAGAATGTGCTAAAATTAAGCAGATGTTTTCCTTGTTTTCCGCCCAAACTAGCAGAAGTGGCATTTCTCGTGTCATTCAACGTCTTTAGTAAATCTATTTTGAATTAAGAATGTTTAGATATTAATATCAGAAAATTGAACAAAAATACCAAGCAAGAAAAGCATTTTTAAGCATTGGAAACATACCATTTATATTTCAGATAATTTAATGCTCTGATGAAGTCGGTGACATGATATTATGAAGGCTGTTTTATTTAAATGAGACTCTAACAAAACATCTGGGAATAGACCCTATTGAATAAAGGCTTTTGCGTCAATGAAAACATTTTTTTTTTGCATGCTCAGATCACCAGTATTCACTACAATGCACTGTGTATGTTTACGTAACTGCTCCAAAGCTGCATCATCACATTTATGTCAAATATCTGATGCTAAATGACTGGGAAATGCTTTAACTCAGTCAAATGGCACCCATAAAACTTTCCATGTTCACTTGTTTCTGTTGTTATTGACCAAACAGGTATTCATTTTTCAGCTTGATCTCTCCTTCAGTCAATTATTCATTTGCTAACTCAATCCAAGTTCCCCTCTGTTTGGATGCTCGTACTCAAAACGCTCATGCGATTGAACATCCCTCTGAATGTTTCTCTCTGTTAACCTTTGGTGCTTATGAACGGAGAAGGATCACAGATGCCCCAAAGAGAATTAAAAACATGCAAGTATGAAAAAAAAATAGTTCAGTTTCCACTTATTGCTATCATTGCAAGCCTTATGGTGTTTCCTTTTAGACTAACAATGCTGTATTCATTTCGGGGTGCTTTCTTAGGGGATAGCACACCCAAAAACGACAAATTGCTGTTGATTTACTGTGACTCAGGCAAATATCTTAGATATCCCTGCTGAAAAATCCAGCTTAAACCAGCCTAAGCTGGTTGGCTGGTTTTAGCTGGTCGACCAGCCTGGTTTTAGAGGGGTTTTGGCCATTTCCAGGCTGGTTTCCAGCCATTTCCAGCCTGGTCTTAGCTGGTCAGGCTGGAAAATGACCAGCTTAAACCAGCTAAAACCAGCTTGACCAGCCTGGTTTAAGCTGGACATACCTGGTTTTGGCTGGTCAAGCTGGTTTTAGTTGGTCAACTCCCAGCCTGACCAGCTAAGACCAGGCTGGAAATGGCTGAAAACCAGCCTGGAAATGGCCAAAACCCCTCTAAAACCAGGCTGGTCGACCAGCTAAAACCAGCCAACCAGCAGGGATAGTTCAGGTTATTGCACAGTCAGATCATGTTCTTCATAACACCTCAGTGTATCCTTGGGATTTTGTTTTGTCAATGTTATTTATACCAAGGTGCTTTTATGAATCATCACATGCTATTTTGATATGTTTTGTTGAGGGGAAATAGTCATCTACATTTCCAAAAGGCCTGAGAGCAAGTAAATAAGAGCAAAAGTAATAATATTGTTCATTTTTTGAGTGAACTATCCCTTTAAATTGTTGAATATTATGATAGCTATGACATGGGGATTGCATTAATTGTGCTCTCTTGTGGCGGCAGGGTTGCATCAGCATGTTATGAGGTTTCTGAATGTACAGTCAGTTCCTGTTATGTAACTTTAATGCCCAAGTATGAAGATTGTTTCTGACAACTCTTACATTGGTTAAAACAACATTCTGGTGAAAACTGCACAATAGTCCAAAAGCATGCAACAAAAAAGGGTATGACCTCAAATTAACTTATCGCGCAAATGAGACGAGTAGCACGTTTCTTGATCATTTTGCATCATGTTTTGGTGACTTTTAATGGATGCTAATCGGCGCTCGTCGATACACACGTGTGGATAATTACATCAGCTTCTAGCATGACTAGCATATCGCAAACAAGAATTTAACAATAGGCAAATAACTTTGAAGTATTATAACTTAAGTCTAAAATTGTAATAATTTGTATTTGTATTGTGCATTATTTCTTTCAAAATGAAATAACGCTTAGTTTGATTCACATACATGACTGTATCGTTTGTTTGATACTCGATAGGCCCTTAAACAGATGTACACATTGTCACGTGACCTTTCAAGGCTTTCATGGATGTTTATGAAGACAAAAAGACTGAAAAACGAAACCAAAAACCGACTAAAACTACGCAGAAATGATGAGAAAATTGAGTGAGTACCAAATACTTGATTGTTTACCTCTCAGGCGGACATTATGTGTATATTTCTTGTGTATGGGTTATTTACTGGTGATGTTTACGACTTAAACTCGTTATCTATTTAGAAATAGGTTTATTATTTAAAACAAGTGTCAATTACGAGAATAATTAAGCTTATATTTTATTTTCCAGATGTATTTTATGCTGACTGACTTTGGCGCCATTCAATAATGAAACACTAGATGTCGCTGTTATTTTAGATTTACCTCATGGAGTTTAGAAGCTGTTTATTCAAAAATGTCCTGCTGCAATATTACAATAACTTTTGGAAATTATGTTTACACATCTCTAACATCATATAAACAAGTTGACAGGCTCCTGCTTTGTTTTTAACCGCCAAAAATGAGATCACGAGGAAAAGTTATTAATTAAGAATTCCCTAGGGAGAGGGAACCAAAATAGTAGGCCTACATGTCAGATATGTCTTCATCATGAGTTGTCTCTTTCACACAGAGACATTATTGACTGAGTTTTATCGCAGGCGCCACTGTCCTTTTTTAGCATCTGAAAACATCATGCTGTTCATAAATCTGAATGAGGAGGGATGTTGCATTGACATGGGCTGATATGCACGTTTCTAATAGGCCCTAAAAATTTTCCTAAACTGAAGGCCCGAATAAATCCTGAGTGTCATTTGTGCAGGATTTATTTGTCTCTGTGTCCTTGTGAGAAAATTTTGAATGCAGATTTCCCAAGGGATTCTGGATGGTCTGAATTTAGTGTGCTGATCGAATGGGCAGACGTTTCTGTTGGGACTGGCATGGTGCCGAGTTCTGCTTATATTTACTCAACCTATGATTTCCTCAGGGGCCAATTTGTCACTTACAGCAAAAGGCAGGCCTGAAATTCACCTTCCACTGAGATCAAGATGGCTTTTCTGGTCTTCTAGGTGCTGCTTTAAAGCTTGCCATGTCACAAATTGATGTGATTTGAAATTTATTCAATAGTTCAGAAGTATTTTGAGTTTTATTTCTGCTTGATTTTCAGTAAAAGCATCTGACTGTTAGTCCAAACATTCATTTGGTTGCTTAAAGTCAGCATGAGAGGAAGTTTGAGACATGCATGTTAGTAAAATGAATTCTTGAATGGGTGGAAAAAATGTAGGGTGGGACTTGATTTTGTTTATAAGGTTTTGATTGGACAGGTGTGGTTTTCTTTGGATGGGTCTCATGTGAATGACAGCTTGGTCCCGCCCTCATGCCAGTAAAGACCAATCGTAGATGAGATCATGTAAACACTGCAGTGCTCTATAAAATATAAGAACTGCTGTTTTTATTTCATTGAGACTTTAAGATTGTGATTCATTGGAATTGGAACTGAATCTTTCATATTTGTTTGTTTGTAGATTTTTATTATTAGTGACATGATCACAGTTGGAAGTTTATCTATAAATAATAAATCAACTATAATAATTAATAATAATACTAATGACAAAAATGACATTAAAAGAACCCCCCCCCCCTCCCACTAAATGCCACTGAAGACATGCATGAATTAAATAATAACAATAACAATATTTTATATTTAGAAGAGCTGCTTTACAGGCAGGGCTGAATCCATCCATCCATCCATCCATCCATCCATCCATCCATCCATCCATCCATCCATCCATCCATCCATCCATCCATCCATCCATCATCCCATAGTTCTATTTGATGTTCTATCTATCTATCTATCTATCTATCTATCTATCTATCTATCTATCTATCTATCTATCTATCTATCTATCTATCTATCTATCTATCTATCTATCTATCTATCTATCTATCTATCTATCTATCTATCTAACTGTCTGTCCGTCTGTCCGTCCGTCCGTCCGTCCGTCCGTCCGCTATCTAGTGTTCAATCCTGCTAAGATATGGCAAGCCTTAGCAGAAATTCACCCTGCAGGGGGCGATAATGAGGGTTAGATAGGGTTTAGTGTTAAGATTTAGGGTTATTTGGTGTTAGCGTTTAGGGTTTAGTGCCTTTTATTTAGTGTTAGGGTTTAGTGTCTAGGGTTATTTAGTGTTAGGGTTTAGTGTCTAGGGTTATTTAGTGTTAGGGTTTAGTGTCTAGGGTTATTTAGTGTTAGGGTTTAGTGTCTAGGGTTATTTAGTGTTAGGGTTTAGTGTCTAGGGTTATTTAGTGTTAGGGTTTAGGGTTTATGGCTATTTAGTTTTAGGGTTTAGTGTTAAGTTGCAAATAGGTAAGAAGGTAAAAGCGAGTTTTTCTTCTCATAGCTCTATCGTTCTTTCTGATGTTCTATCATCCTTTCATTTGATCAATTGTTTTGTCATCCATCCATCCATCCATCCATCCATCCATCCATCCATCCATCTTATATAGTTCTATCTGATGTTATATCATCCTTTTATGCTATCTATCTATCTATCTATCTATCTATCTATCTATCTATCTATCTATCTATCTATCTATCTATCTATCTATCTATCTATCTATCTATCTATCTATCTATCTATCTATCTATCTGTCATTCGCATTCTTCTCATAGCTCTATGGTTCTTTCTGATATTCTATCATGCTTTCATTTGATCAGTTGTCCTGTCGTCGATCCATCTGTTAATCCATCCATCCATCATATATTTATTTAAAGCTTTTTCTTTTTTTACTATTTAATTTCAGATTTTTAAATGTGTAAACATTAATTAATATTGTTTTTTTTCTGTGATTTATCTTATAAACATGGACCACATGAAAAAGAAAAAAAATAATGCAACAAAAGAAAAAACACCACTGTTCACAAATAAAACATGCATAAAATGTATCTTAAAATAAATTAAGATCCTCATGTGTCATTAAGATGCAGTGTAACTCTTGTTTCCCCACCTCACTCTAATTCCTGTGGAAAACCCCACTCGTGTCCCACCCAGTGACCCAGTGATGACTTTATTCAGAAACCGGGATGCTTCAGTTTCTCTCTAATTAACTGGTCGAGTGCAGGCCAGAGTAATCTCTCAATCCGCTGCCTGTCGGTTCAGACATGGATTATTTATCTGGTGGTCATACAAGAGTGGGAACCGCATCCGTGATGTCATCGCTCGCCCTCTTCCTGCACCATTGCCCCATAATCTACACGTTATAATCCATGCATGCATGACGGCGCGTAATCACACTTCCTCTGTGTTTCCGGGGGATTAATCTGTGAGGAAGTGAAGGCTTACACAATCTGCTTTTGTGTGTGCTGTATGGGTGAAATTTCCTATTAAGTATGTGCAAGAGAGGTCAAAGTAGCAATAAAAAGCATTGACCGGCATCTAATCTTAATCTCTCAGAATTCTTACACTCGGGACTCTCGGAGGAAGAACATTGTCAGAAGTGTAATATATAGATGAAGAATTATAGCCTAAAAATGCTGAATTGTGAGATTTAAACACAATTTAAAGAGAAATTTGTAATTGTAACGTGTATCGTCATAATTCCAAGAGCAAAAGATGTAATCCCAGAATTCCAAGATGCATGGACAATCTGCAATCTGGGATGCATGACAAAAGTCTTATCGTCGATCCCAGTTTTAAGAGCAACAAATAACTTGACTTCTAGATGATCATTTGTAAAAGAGGCAGAAGGTCGATTTTTCTGATGCATCATCTGTTGAACTGCATCCCAATCATCACAAATACTGCAGAAGACCCGTTGGAGCTCGCATGGACTCCAGATTCTCATAGAAATCCAAAAAGAAAACCAAAAAGTTTGGTGAAGGAAATATCATGGTTTGGGGTTACATTCAGTATGGGGGAGATCTGCAGAGTGGATGGCAACATCACAGCCTGACGTATCAAGACATTTGTGCTGCCCATTACATTACAAACCACAGGAGAGGGCAAATTCTTCAGCAGGATAGCACTCCTTCTCATACTTCAGCCTCCACATCAAAGTTCCTGAAAGCAAATAAGTTCACGGTGCTCCAGGATTGGCCAGCCCAGTCACCAGACATGAACATTATTGAGCATGTCTGGGGTAAGATGAAGGAGGAGGCATTGAAGATGAATCCAAAAAATCTTGATGAACTCTGGGAGTCCTGCTGAATAGCTTTCTTTGCCATTCCAGATGACTTTATTAATAAGTGATTTGATTTGATTGTGATTTGCAGAGATGTATGGATGCAGTCCTCCAAGGTCATGGGAGTCATACACTATATTCATTCTGTTTCCACTGCACCATGACTTTACAGTATATTCTATACTGGACATTATTTCTGTTAAATGAGATTAAAAAATCAGGATTTCAACATGTGAACTCAAAATTCCGACATGAAAATGTCAGTATTTCAACATGTATACTCAGAATTCCAGGATTAAAAAGTCAGGATTTCAATATGTACAGTAAACTCAAAATCCCAAGGATTAAAAAGTCAGGATTTCAACATGTAAATTCTGAATTTCACGATTAAAAATTCAGGATTTCAACATGGAAACTCAGAATCCCAAGGACTAAAAAGTCAGGATTTCAGCATGTAAACTCAGAATTCCGAGATTAAAAAGTCAGGATTTCAGCATGTAAACTCAGAATTCCAGGATTAAAAAGTCAGGATTTCAACATGTAAACTCAGAATTCCAGGATTAAAAAGTCAGGATTTCAACATGTAAACTCAGAATTCCAGGATTAAAAAGTCAGGATTTCAGCATGTAAACTCAGAATTCTGAGATTAAAAAGTCAGGATTTCAGCATGTAAACTCAGAATTCCAGGATTAAAAAGTTAGGATTTCAGCATGTAAACTCAGAATTCTGAGATTAAAATGTCAGGATTTCAGCATGTAAACTCAGAATTTCACGATTAAAAAAGTCTGCATTTCAGCATGTGAACTCAGAATTCCAAGATTAAAAAAGTCAGGATTTCAGCATGTAAACTCCCATGTATGGGAGTCATACACTATATTCATTCTGTTTACACTGCACCATGACTTTACAGTATATTCTATACTGGACATTATTTCTGTTAAATGAGATTAAAAAATCAGGATTTCAACATGTGAACTCAAAATTCCGACATGAAAATGTCAGTATTTCAACATGTATACTCAGAATTCCAGGATTAAAAAGTCAGGATTTCAATATGTACAGTAAACTCAAAATCCCAAGGATTAAAAAGTCAGGATTTCAACATGTAAATTCTGAATTTCACGATTAAAAATTCAGGATTTCAACATGGAAACTCAGAATCCCAAGGACTAAAAAATCAGGATTTCAGCATGTAAACTCAGAATTCTGAGATTAAAAAGTCAGGATTTTAACATGTAAACTCAGAATTCCAGGATTAAAAAGTCAGGATTTCAACATGTAAACTCAGAATTCCAGGATTAAAAAGTCAGGATTTCAACATGTAAACTCAGAATTCCAGGATTAAAAAGTCAGGATTTCAGCATGTAAACTCAGAATTCCAGGATTAAAAAGTCAGGATTTCAACATGTAAACTCAGAATTCCAGGATTAAAAAGTCAGGATTTCAACATGTAAACTCAGAATTCCAGGATTAAAAAGTCAGGATTTCAGCATGTAAACTCAGAATTCCAGGATTAAAAAGTCAGGATTTCAGCATGTAAACTCAGAATTCTGAGATTAAAAAGTCAGGATTTCAGCATGTAAACTCAGAATTCTGAGATTAAAATGTCAGGATTTCAGCATGTAAACTCAGAATTTCACGATTAAAAAAGTCAGCATTTCAGCATGTAAACTCAGAATTCCGAGATTAAAAGGTCAGGTTTTCAGCATGTAAACTCAGAATTTCACGATTAAAAAAGTCAGCATTTCAGCATGTGAACTCAGTATTCCAAGATTAAAAAAGTCAGGATTTCAGCATGTAAACTCAGAATTCCGACATCAAAAAGTCAGCATTTCAGAAGGACAAAGTCAGAATTATAAAATGGGATCTTGTAGTTCTGTGAAAAATTAAAGATAAAAATCATGATTGGTTTTCAGCTGTATTTCTTTATTCAGTGACATTAACAAGCCTCCATAATCTTCAGTCCATTAGGTTTTGTGAAAGAAAACTAGGAACCTTTTGTAGTAAGTCTGCGTTTATATTGATGTCTTCAGCTTATGTTGAGCTGCATTGCATTCTCGCTTTCACTCTCTCACTTTCTCATTCAAAGGCTTTCACTTTGCACAGCAGAAGTTGCTCCTGTCACTCCACGACAAAAACACAATCATAACATGTCAATGTAAAGAGCAGACAAGTGCAGACAGGGCTGTTCTCTGGGGTAATAATAACTATAATCAAGCGGACGTGCCCACTCCCTGACTCATCTGCAGGAAAACTCATATACACACTAAGAGCTTCACCCATGCGTTCAGCTAATGGACATTTAATAGGCTGATCAAACCAATTATCAAGACCAGACCCTGCAGGCACCTGTCAGATTTGGGCCTTTTCATGCTAATGCTAGAAAAACATCTCAAATGTGCTTGCAAGTGTCTCTTTTATAACATTTTATCTATTTGGTTGCTTCAGATTTCATATAAGTTTTATTTTGTTCTCAGAATAAGCCATAAATCTTCATTTCAGCAGCACTAAACTTCAAAGATTTATTATATAAATATTTGTAAAGTTTCCTACTGAGGGATTTGTTCATGCATAATTTCCCTGATTATATACTTTATAAGACTTTATTATCTAAATTAAGATGGAATTAAAATTGGAATTAAAATGAATAAAATTTACTTTGTAAAAAGCTTTATACCAATTAGTCAAAAATGTAATTAAATTAACATTTTATTAAATTAAAACAATTAAATTGAATAAAAAAGGAAATTAAATTAAATTTAAAAATTACAAATACAACTGGAAAATTAAAAAAGAAAAGAAAATTAAATTAAAAATAAAATAAAATGAAAAATAAAAGAATAAATTAAAATATAAAATTAAATTAAATTAAAACAATTAAATTAAATAAAAAACAAAATGAAAGTAAATAAAAAAATTACAAATAAAAATGAAAAAATAAAATAGAAAATAAAATAAAATGAAAAATAAAATACAATGGAAAATTAAATAATAAATTAAAATATGAAATTAAATTAAAACAATTAAATAAAAAAGAAAATGAAAGTAAATAAAAAAAATTACAAATAAAAATGGAAAAATAAAATAGAAAATAAAATAAAATGAAAAATAAAATAAAATAGAAAATAAAATAATAAATTAAAATATAAAACTAAATTAAAATTAAATTGCATTAAAACAAATAAATTAAATAAAAAAGAAAATTAAATTAAATTTAAAAATTACAAATAAAAATGAAAAAAAGAAAATATAAAAAAATTTAATGAAAAAATAAAATAAAATGGAAAATAAAATAATAAATTAAAATCTAAAATTAAATTACAATTAAATTAAAACAATTAAATTAAAGTAAATGGGAAATTAAATTAAATAAAATAAATAATAAAAATGTAAAAATTTAATTAAATAAAATAAATAATAAAAATGTAAAAATGAAATAATAAATTTTAGTAAAATGGAAAATAAAATGGAAAATAAAATAAAAAATTAAACTATAAAATAAAATAACAAAATTTAATTAAAACAATTACATTAAATTAAAGGGAAATTAAACAAAACAATTACATATAAAAGTGGGAAAATAAAATAATAAATAAAAATAAAATGAAAAATAAAATAAAATGAAAAATAAAATGGACAATAAATTAATAAAATAAAACATAAAAGTAAATTAAAATTAAATTAAATTAAAACAATTAAATTAAATACATTTTAAAAATGGCAAATAAAAAATGGAAAATAAAATAATAAATTAAAATATAAAATTACATTAAATTAAAACAATTAAATAAAAAAAGGAAATTAAATTAAAACAATTAGAAATAAAATTGGAAAAATAAAATGGATAATAAAATCAAATAAAATGGAAAATAAAATAGTATATTAAAATAAAAAAAATAAAATATAAATTAAAATATGAAACAAAATAAAAAAATAACAAAAAATAAATAACGTTAAAACTATATACTATTATATTTATAACAATATTAAAATAATAATATTAATAATTGTAATTATTGTGCTAGAAATGCATGCAAATTAGAGCATATTTAATGAAACAATGCCTCATTTACATATTTAAACATTCATCTACATAAATAACAATATCCAATATTATATTACTCAAACAATAGTTTTAGTAAACCTTTAATACAACAAAATGCTTGCAGTTCTTAATGTAATCAACCAACCATGGATCTACAGTAATAAATATTATTTCTTTTTACCTCATTCACCTGCAGAGTCGTGCCTTAAAAAGTCAGCTTGCTTGTAACCCGCATAATGATTTAAAAATAATAATAACAATAATTCAGAGGTTAAAATAGTTGTGAATGCACTTGTGTCCACATACGCTCGGCCCATTGGTCCCCACGGGCTCATAAGCAAAGCATGGGAACTAATGCAGACTATGTGTTTGATTAATGGTTTCATTGTGAATTTTGTCCTGTGTGCTTAACCACACAAAGCACGTCAAAATCATAAGCTATACGGGAGGTTCCAGCAAACAATACCTGCTCTTAAAATGGGTGCAACGACACACACAGGCTGGAATAAGACGCCAGACATAAACACAGAAACAAAAAAAGGACTAATATTGGAAGCAATCGGGCAAATCGCACTTCCTGCAGTCAGAGTTCGACTTTGGGTCTCGTTTTGAGCCAATACTTGCAAGCTGGAACTTGTGCAATTAAAAATAACTTCTATTTTGTTGTTGTTGTTGCTCATTTAAAGCCAGTGGGAAAGAATTGACTTATTTCCAGCAGTGACAGCAGATAAACAAATAGGAGACTTCTGAAAGCAGGGTATTAATACCACATAAGAAATAGTAACTTCATTTATTCGTTCATTTTCCTTCAGCTAAGTCCCTTTATTTATCAGAGGTCACCACAGCGGAATGAACCGCCAACTATTCCAGCATATGTTTTACATAGCAGATGCCTTTCCAGCTGCAACCCAGTACTGATAAACACCAATACACTCTCACATTCACATGCACTACGGCCAATTTAGCTAATTCAGTTCACCTATAGGAGCACCCAGAGGAAACCCATGCCAACAGGGGGAGAACATGCAAACACCACACAGAGAAGCTGAGCCCCCATGCCGCCCATTTTATTTTAATTTATTTTTCAATTTAATTTTAAATCTAATTGTATTTGAAATTATATTCAACTCATTATATCTATCTATCTATCTATCTATCTATCTATCTATCTATCTATCTATCTATCTATCTATCTATCTATCTATCTATCTATCTATCTATCTATCTATCTATCTATCTATCTATCTATCTATATATATATATATATATATATATATATATATATATATATATATATATATATATATATATATATATATATATACATATACACACACACCACCACTTTATTATTAAAAATAAATTAATCTACTCACTTTTTATTGTTTATACACACACTACACTGCACTCTCAGAAATAAAGTTGGAGTCCTCCAAGCTCATGGGAGTCATACACAATATTCATTCAGTTTCCACTGCAGCATGACTTTATATTCCATACTGGACATTATTTCTGTTAAGCGACAAGACTTTTGTCAGGTTGTGTGCACATTATACACACACACTATACACATTTCTTGGTTTTAAATATCCTCACTGCACTCAAAATGAAATATTTGAAAACCCAGCAAAACCTCTGCTCTTGTCTACAGTGGACACACATTTATGAATAATTTCCACCTGGTAGTTTCTCCACAAACTGCAGAGTGAGCTGTCAGGAGTCAGACAGTTTAAGAGGAAAAAAAAGTCCCTCTGTCCCTCAGCTTTTAGTGTACAGAGCAGAGCCCGGAGACATTACAGACTGCAGAGCAATCAGGACTGGGAGTTAAAGCTGCCCAATCACAGCGCTTTTCTGTGGAGAGTCTTTAAAGCTTCATCCCAGGCAGAATCAGGTTTTAAAAAGTGGCATTCCCATTAAATCTCTTTTGATTATTTTGTTGTGCTTGTGACAATGATAATAAAGATCTAATCTATTCTAGATATAAGACATTATTTCAATGTTTTAGTGAACGTTATAATAATGTTCTTTGAATGTTTATTTATTTTTTTGAAGCGACTTCTGAAACATGTAGAAACATTTAAGCTAGACTACTTTTGTCCAGACACTTTTTGGTTGTTTGAAGGTTTTGAAGTCAGTCTATTAGAAAAACATCATGTTTCTGACATGATTTAACATGTTAACATTTCGTTCCGGCATGATTTAACATTGCTAGCATGTTTAACATGTTGCTAACCTGTTTCTACCAAGATTTGAGGTTGTTAGCATGTCTCTAGCATTGATTTTAAAGATCGCGTCACCTGATTTACATCACCTGATTTTGTTAACATGTTTATAATGTTGCTATTATGGACATTTAGCACATCTAGCATTTTTTTTCTGTCATAATTTAGCTCGTCAGTCTTGGAGTGAAAGATTTTAGTCTCAGAAAAAGATTTTAATTGAATAACATGTTTCCTTTCTGAAGCCATCATCAAAATGTTTGGTGGACACCCAACCAATAAAATTTAGAGGGGTAGTTAGACGTCATTTACTCACTCTTTACTTAATTCAAACCTTTATGAGTTTCTTTAGAGTGGCACAGTGGGTAGCGCTGTCGCCTCACAGCAAGAAGGTCACTGGTTTGAGCCTCGGCTGGGTCAGTTGGCATTTCTGTGTGGAGCTTGCATGCTCTCCCCGTGTTCGTGTGGGTTCCTCCATGTGCTCCGGTTTCCAGGACACACTAAACACATGCGCTATAGGATAATTGAATAAACTAAATTGGCCATATTGTATGTGTGTGATTAAGAGTGTATAGATGTTTCCCAGTACTGGGTTGCAGCTGAAAGGGCATCCGCTGTGTAAAACATGTGCTGGATAGGTTAGTGGTTCATTCCGCTGTGGCGACCCCTGATAAATAAAGGGACTAAACTGAAGGAAAATGAACGAGTTCGACAACATTTACTCACTCTTTACTTATGTCAAACCTTTATGAGTTTCTTTATTCTGTTGAACACAATATACAGTGTATATATATATATATATATATATATATATATATATATATATATATATATATATATATATATATATATATATATATATATATATATATATATATATATATATATATATATATATATATATATATATATATATATATATACATATATATATATATATATATATATATATATATATATATATATATATATATATATATATATATATATATATATATATATATATACATATACATATACACAGGGTGGGCCATTTATACACCTTAATAAATTACATAGACAATTGCCTTCAGATGACCCCAAAGATAAAAGTCTAAGGGGGTCAGATCGGGAGACCTTGAGGGCCATTCCACTGGCCCACGACGACCAATCCACTTTTCAGGAAACTGTATTCAGGAAACCATTCCCATTTTATGAAGGTGTATCCATATAAATGGCCCACCCTGTATATATATATACACACAGTTGAAGTCAATATTATTAGCCCACCTTTGATATATTTTTTTCCTCTTTTAAATATTTCCCAAATGATGTTTAACAGAGCAAGGAAATTTTCACAGTATGTCTGATAATATTTTTTTTATTTATTTGTTTTATTTAGACTAGAATAAAAGCAGTTAAAAAAAAATATATATATTTTAAGGTCAAAATTATTAGCCTCTTTCAGCTATATATTCTTTCGATAGTCTACAGAACAAACCATCATTATACAATAACTTGCCTAATTACCCTAACCTGCCTAGTTACCTAGTTAAGCCTTTAAATGCCACTTTAAGCTGTACTGAAGTGTCTTGAAAAATATCTAGTTAAATATTATTTACTGTCATCATGGCAAAGATAAAATAAATCCGTTATTAGAATCAGAATCAGAAAGAGCTTTATTGCCAGGTGTGTTCAGACAGGACTAAAAAACAGATAATAAATATATTTTAAAAAGTAGTGAATGCAAATATACAAATTGAAAAGTGTATGTACAGCTATATTACTGTATACAACATAATATGTGCAGCTGTTATTAGAAATGAGTTATTAAATCTATTATGTTTAGAAATGTGTTGAAAAAATCTTCTCTCCGTTAAGCAGAAATTGAGGGAAAAAAAAAAACAGGGGGGCTAATAATTCTGACTTCAACTGTATATACATATATACAGTTGAAACCAGAAGTTTACATACACTAAAAAAAGGAACATAACCATTTTTAAAAAAATGTGTGAGGGTAAATCATACTAAAAGTTTATTATTTTAGGTCGGTTAGGATTACCTAAATGATTTACATTTGCTAAATGCCAGAATAATGAGAGAATGTTTTTTTGTTTTGAGAATTTTTTTTATTAATTTCTAGACAGTCAAAAGTTTACAAACATTTCCTTGGTATTTTTTTAGCTTTGCTTTTAAACTGTATAACTTTGGTCAAATGTTTTGGGTATCCTTCCACAAGCTTCTCACAATAGTTTGCAGAAACAAGCTTTTTCAGCTCTGCCCACAAATGTTCTATAGGATTGAGTTCAGGGCTTTGTGATGGCAACTCCAAAACATTCACTCTGTTGTCCTTAAAGCACATTTTATCTAATTTGGCAGTATGCTTAGGGTCATGGTCTGTGTGGAAGACCCATTTGTGACCAAATTTTAATTTCCTGGCTGATGTCTTGAGATGTTGCTTCAGTATTTCTACATAATGTTCTTTCTTCATGATGCCATCTATGCTGTGAAGTGGACCAGTCCCTCCTGCAGCAAAACAGCCCCACAACACGATGCTGCCGCCCCCATACTTCACAGTTGGGATGGTGTAAGCTTGTAAGCTTTCCCCTTTGTCCTCCAAATGTAACACTGGTCATTATGGCCAAACAGTTCAATCTTAGTTCCATCAGACCACAGGACATGTCTCCAAAAAATATTCTTTTTCCTAGTGTAATTTAGCAAATTGTAATCTGGCTTTTTTGTTGATTCTGGCTTGTTGATTTTCCCATGTTGTCACACAAGGAAGCAGTGTGTTTGAGGTTTTCCTTAAATACTACTCTACAGTTGTGCCTCCAATTAACTCAAATGTTGTCAATTAGCCTATCAGGAACTTCCAAAACCTTGACACCATCATCTGAGGCATAATAATCTTATTGTAGGTAAACTTGACTTTCAAGAAAAATTATAACAATTTCTCAAAAAATCTCTCTCTCGTTATTCTGCTATTAAGCAGAACAGAGACAAATGTGATAATCCTAACTTACCTAAAAGAGAAAAAGCTTAGTCACATCTGACTTTTTTAAATGGCTATGTGCCTTTTTATACAGTGTATGTAAACTTCTGGTTACATTTATTTTTAAGTATACAGTTGAATGTATGTATATGTACTGAAATAATATTAAAAAACCTGTCAACAGTGACTTCTATAGTATTTCTTTTCCTACTATGGAAATCAATGGTTACAGGTTTTCAGCTTTCTTCAAAATATCTTCCTTTGTGTTCAACAGAATAAAGAAACTTATAAAGGTTTGAAATTACTCGAGGGAGAGTAAATATAAGAGTGTATAAGTTTTCATTTTTGGGTGAGCTGCAGTTTAACATCATTAAAACCAGATAACACCAAAAGAACATTCCACTAACATTTGAAGAAGACATTCCTTGTTATCTTTTATTAATGCTATATGTTCTTCAGCTGTACAGCGATTGGCTCTGCCTCCTGAATTCCTGTCCTGATGCAGTTACACAACCGTCTGTTTTCAAATACCTTTTGTTGCCTAGACATCACAACCTCACATCCGTCTCTGTCACTCTCAGCTTTCAGCATTCTTACGTGTGTGCACACATACACACACGCGCATGCAAACACATATAAACACAAGCATACACAAACGCGCACTCACACACAAACAAGCACGCATGCATACACACACACACACACACACACACACACACACACACACACACACACACACACACACACACACACACACAAATATAGACAAACACATACACAAATAAGCATATATACATGCATACACATGTACACTCACACAAACACACATGCATACACACTCGCTTTGACAAATATGCGCACACACACACACACACACATACACACACGTGTACATGTGCACTCATACTAACACAGATGCACATACACAAATAAACACATGCACACTAATACAAACACCCACAGATGCACCCACACATGCACACACTCACACACAGGTGCACACGCATGCATACACACTCATACATACACAAACACATGCACACTGATGCAAACACATACGCACGCGCACATACACACAAACACATGCATAAATGCACACTCACACAAACACACAACCACACACACATATGCATGCACACACACACATGCACACAAACGAATGCACGCACATACACATATTCACACACACACGCAAATGCAGTCACACGTACACATATGCACACACACATGCAAACACACATGAATGCACTGATACATACACAAACAAATGTATACACACACACACACGCATGCACATACAGTACACACACATGCAGAATAACACATGCAAACACACACACTCTCACTAATGCAGGCTCACACGCACGCACGCACGCACGCACGCACACACACACACACACACACACACACACATACATGCACAGATGAACACACATGCATGCACACTTACACACATGCGAACAAACACATGCTCGCACATACATATATTCACACACACACACACGCACACACACACAGACACACAACACAAATGCAGTTACACAAACACACACGCATGCACACACATGAACGCACTCATACGTACACAAACAAATGCATGTACACACATGCACACACACAAACACATGCTGCATGCTCACACATGCGCAATAACATATGCACACACACATGCATACATGCAAACACGCTGTCACATATGCAGGCTTACACACACACACACACACACACACACACACACACACACACACGCACACACACACACACATGCATGCACGCTCACACATATGCAAACAAGCGCATGTATGCACATAGATATATTCACACACACACATGCACACACACAAATGCAGTCACACATACACATATGCACACACATGCAAACACACATAAATGCACTCATACATACAGTACACAAATAAATGCATACACACACACACACACACAAATATACAGCACACACACACATGCACAATAATACATGCAAACACACACTCTCTCACACATGCAGGCTCACACACACACACACACACACACACACACACGCACACACACAGACAAACACACACACAGGAGCGTCTCTGGCTGTGAGGGGGAACAATGACGTCCGTTCTTCGCCTCTCAGGTCCACATCAGTGAGCGTTCATTGAGCTGCTCTGAGAATCTTCCATAATCAAATGCAAATAATGTAAGTAATACGGAGCAGATCTGCTGGACTGAGTTTCCACCGGCCTTTATTCAGACTCTCAGATGTGGAGGAGGACTAACACTCAATCCCTGCGTCTTAATGGACACAAAATCGGGCTAAATTGAAAGAAGCATATGGTGACCAGGAGACAAACGACAGATTAATGAGCTGCTCTTTCATTCATTGCATTTGATATTCATTTACAGGATCATAACAGTCATTATAGAGGGATAAATCACTGTCATAAAATGTCCACATGACTTAGTGCTAATATAATTCAATCACTAGCATATATTTGGAGATGTAATAGTGGTTTATATACACAGAGAATCATTTCATGACATAATAAACGACTATTTAAGTCACAAAGCAGTCCCAAAATGCTAAATAATTGTCATTTTTAAATGTTTTTACTTTGCTTCTTACTTTCAAATCACTGTATTTGATCTATATGTCAGAAATTTGTAGTAATTAATTATAAATGGGATATAATTTCCTTTATATTTTGACATTTTATTTTCACAAAAGCTATTTGAAACCTTACGAGACACTTTACTTGCATTTCATATTGTTTCTGTGTATGTAAATTCCCTTTTGTCAGTTTAATTGGATGTAAACAATGTAAAAAATAGGACAAAATTTGTTTGATCTGTCCTTGTAAAGGTCTTTTGAATAATATACACATTTATTGTATTTTTACTTAAAATGTCACCTATTTCGCAAGTGTACATTGGTTGAATAATGTTTTTACTATGTTTTTTGTCTTTAATGATCATTTTCTAATACATAAATTATCATATGTAAGCGTTTTGACAGGCCAAAGAAATTTTGAGTAAAAATGAATCCCTTGATTAACAAAAATGTTTATACGGTTACTTCAGGTGGTTTTGGACTTGCTCCATTAAGCTTGCCTTGTTTACCGTTGGTTACTAGGATACCACTACTACATCGGCTGTCTCCATTATGCTTGCCTTGTTTACTGTTGGTTACTAGGATACCAATACTATATCAGCAGTCTCCATCAGGCTTGTCTTGTTTACCGTTGGTTACTAGGATACCACTACTACATCGGCTGTCTCCATTATGCTTGCTTTGTTTACTGTTGGTTACTAGGATACCAATACTACATCGGCTGTCTCCATTATGCTTGCTTTGTTTACTGTTGGTTACTAGGATACCAATACTACATCGGCTGTCTCCGTTATGCTTGCCTTGTTTACCATTTGTTGGCAGTCTCCATTAAGCTTGCCTTGTTTATCGTTGGTTACTAGGATACCAATACTATATCAGCAGTCTCCATTAGGCTTGCCTTGTATACCGTTGGTTACTAGGATACCAATACTATATTAGCAGTCTCCATTAGGCTTGCCTTGTTTACTGTTGGTTACTAGGATAGCAATACTTTATCAGCAGTCTTCATTAGGCTTGCCCTGTTTACCGTTGGTTACTAGGATACCAATACTATATCAGCAGTCTTCATTAGGCTTGCCTTGTTTACCTTTGGTTACTAGGATACCAATACTATATCAGCAGTCTCCATTAAGCTTGCCTTGTTTACCGTTGGTTACTAGGATACCACTAATACATCGGCTGTCTCCATTATGCTTGCCTTGTTTACTGTTGGTTACTAGGATACCAATACTATATTAGCAGTCTTCATTAGGCTTGCCTTGTTTACCGTTGGTTACTAGGATACCAATACTATATCAGCAGTCTCCATCAGGCTTGTCTTGTTTACCGTTGATTACTAGGATACCACTACTACATCGGCTGGCTCCATTATGCTTGCTTTGTTTACTGTTGGTTACTAGGATACCAATACCACATCGGCTGTCTCCGTTATGCTTGCCTTGTTTACCATTTGTTGGCAGTCTCCATTAAGCTTGCCTTGTTTATCGTTGGTTACTAGGATGCCAATACTACATCAGCAGTCTTCATTATGCTTGCCTTGTTTTTCGTTGGTTACTAGGATACCAATACTACATCAGCAGTCTCCATTATGCTTGCCTTGTTTATCGTTGGTTACTAGGATACCACTACTACATCGGCTGTCTCCATTATGCTTGCCTTGTTTACTGTTGGTTACTAGGATACCAATACTACATCAGCAGTCTCCATTATGCTTGCCTTGTTTATCGTTGGTTACTAGGATACCAATACTACATCGGCTGTCTCCATTATGCTTGCTTTGTTTACCCTTGGTTACTAGGATACCACTACTACATCGGCTGTCTCCATTATGCTTGCCTTGTTTACCGTTGGTTACTAGGATACCAACACTACATCGGCTGTATCCATTATGCTTGCCTTGTTTATCGTTGGTTACTAGGATACCAATACTACATCTGCTGTCTCCATTATGCTTTCCTTGTTTTTCGTTGGTTACTAGGATACCAATACTACATCAGCTGTCTCCAGTATGCTTGCTTTGTTTACTGTTAGTTACTAGGATACCAATACTATATCTGCTGTCTCCATTATGCTTTCCTTGTTTTTCGTTGGTTACTAGGATACCAATACTACATCGGCTGTCTCCAGTATGCTTGCCTTGTTTACTGTTAGTTACTAGGATACCAATACTACATCAGCTGACTCCATCATGCTTGCTTTGTTTACCATTGGTTACTAGGATACCAATACTACATTGGCTGTCTCCATTATGCTTGCTTTGTTTACTGTTGGTTACTAGGATACCAATACTACAATTAGTTACTCTAACAACTTGATGGAAATGCACCTAATTTGCGCCTTTTTTTTGCAAGATTTTGAAAAGATTTGCTTCACGTTTGGATGGGAAACCCAACTACATGCATGATTCCTGACTAATACATGCATGATTTCCAAATAAACCATTTGTAGCCATTTTATTAGGTGCAACTCTATGCTCTTTAATGCAATTATCTATTCAACCAATCACATGGGAGTAAATGTGCATTCAGGCTGGAATATGTGGTCAAGAAGACCTGCTGAAGTTCAAACCAAGCATCAGAATGGAGAAGAGGTTAAATATATGCCACAAAAAATGTATTTAAAAATTAAACACTTTTCGTTTTCTTGCTCAAATGGTACCTGTTTTTGTTTGGTTGTTTTTTTGAGGAGTGGATTGGAGATCACCCATTATTATGGCCAATCAAGTAAAAGCACAGGATGTCATGATGTAATATGGTATGGATTAAAGTTGTTGTGATGCGCTGACCTCATGACGAATGCGTTAACGCGGCGAATACTAATGTAATATTACAAGGCAGATAAGCTGGATTACCAAACAAAATGCACAAATACAAGCTGGGGATTTGAATTACAGGCTTTCATAGAGGCTTTTTTATATTCCCGCCCCACACACACACTATTAACGGATATTATGTTTACTGCGCATTCTTCCCCTGTAAAATTTTGTATAATTGCATCATGGGATACATTAAGCTATGACCCCATAATCCAGATAAAGCATAGAGCCAAACACTTTTCTCAAGCGCAATGCTAAATGAGGTCAATGTGCAAAAACGTTGAAGTCAGAATTATTAGCCTTCCTGAATTATTAGCCCTTCTGTATATTTTATTCCCCAATTTCTGTTTAACGGAGAGAAGATTTTTCAACACATTTCTACACATATTAATTTTAATAACTCATTTCTAATAACTGATTTATTTTATCTTTGTCATGATGACAGTAAATAATAATTGATTAGATATTTTTCGAGACACTAGAATTCACCTTAAAGTGACATTTAAAGGCTTAACTAGGTTAATTAGGCAAGTTATGGCAATTGTGTAACTATAGTTTGTTCTGTAGACAATTGAAAAATATATTGCTTAAGGGGGCTAATAATATTGACATTAAAATGCTTTAAAAAAAAAATCAAAAACTGCTTTTATTCTAGCCAAAATATAACAAATAAGACTTTCTCCAGTAGAAAAAATATTATAGGAAATACTGTGAAAAATTCCTGAATCTGTTAAACATCATTTGGAAAATAAAATAATTTAGACTTCACTTGTACATTATGTGCAATATATGTTTACGTGCAACTCATAGAGTGATGCTGTAGGGTAAAATCCCTTACCCTGCAATTTAAGCATTTGACAGCTGGAACAGACGGGTGAACATACCGCTACAGTACAAATATGCTCACATGCACACGCATGCCGTTTAAAACACACTAAATCACATGCTGTAGCCAGAAGTGTCAAACAAGTCACATCGCCTGTAGATGTAAGAGCCGAGCCTTCATCTGAAGACTTACCGATGTCTCCAGGAGTTCACATTTAGGACATGAAAACACACACACACACACACTAAAAATGCAGAGTTGGATGAATAATTGTTTTGTGGATTGTTTCTATCTTGCAGTTTCATATTGATAAACTCTTCAAGACATGTTTGTAGTACTTTTGTAATGTAATGTATTGTGTATTTATATATTGCATGTATTGTGTATGGCCATACACCCAAAGCGCTTCACAATCATGAGGGGAGTCTCTCCACACCACCACCAGTGTGCAGCATCCACTTTGATGATGCGACGGCAGCCACAGGACAACGGTGCCAGTGCGCTCACCACACACCAGCTATTGGTGGAGTGAAGAGACAGTGATAGAGCCAATTCGGTGGATAGGGATGATTAGGAGGCCATGATGGGTAAGTGCCGATTGAGGGACTTTGGCCAGGACGGGGTTACACCCCTACTCTTTACGAGAAGTGCCATAGGATTTTTAACGACCACAAAGAGTCAGGACCTCGGTTTAACATCTCATCCGAAAGACGGATGAATAGATTTTTTGAATAGATTAACATGAACCGAAACAGGAGGAGCACTGTGGTGATTTGCATTGGTTTACATTTTGCACTCCTGAGTGTGTGTGATCCAAGAACAATATGAGATCAATTAAACGCTGTAAATTAATCCTGACGTTAAATATTGCGACATGTTCAAAGCTGTTTAGATATGAGATGAGTTGAGGAGATACGCTTGTGTGTCATTCTTGAACTCTGCCAAACGAAACATTCATATAAATTCCTGTCAAATAAGTTGTCTGGAATTTAATGTGCATATATATATGCTTTATGCATACATTGTCACGTTTATGGATGTTGTGTTATGCTTTCGGTTTGACTTTGTTTCGCTTAGTTTCTTTGGTCATTAGTTAATGAGTTCCACCTGCTTTCCATTTAGTTTATCAGTCTGTGTGTGTATTTCAGTTCCTGTTTGTTTTATTGTTGTTAGTGCGGTGTCGTTTTTCCTCCCTGGATTTTGAAAGTGGAGTGTGTGTGTGTGTGTTTTCATGCCTTTTGATGTTTATTAAACATATCTTTGCCTTCAGAACTGCCTTAATCCTTTGTGGCATAGATTCAACAAGGTGCTGGAAATATTCCTCTGAGATTTTGCTCCATATTGATATGATAGCATCACACAGTTGCTGCAGATTTGTCGGCTGCACATCCATGATGCCAATCTCCCCTTCCACCACATCCCAAAGGTGCTCTATTGGATTGAGTTCCGGTGACTGTGGAGGCCATTTGAGCACAGTGAACTCATTGTCATGTTCAAGAAACCAGTCTGAAATTATTCACGCTTTATGACATGGTGTGTTATCCTGCTGGAAGTAGCCATCAGAAGATGGGTACATTGTGGTCATAAAGGGATGGACATGATCAGCAACAACACTTTAGGTAGGCTGTGGCGTTGACACGATGATCAGTTGGTACTAATGAGCCCAAAGTGTGCCAAGATAATATCCCCCACACCATTACACCACCACCATCAGCCTGAACTGTTGATACAAGGTAGGATGGATCCATGCTTTCATGTTGTTGATGTCAAATTCTGACCTGACCATCCGAATGTCGCAGCAGAAATCAAGACTCATCAGACCAGGCAACGTTTCTCCAATCTTCTATTGTCCAGTTTTGGTGAGCCTGTGTCATTTGTAGCCTAAGTTTCCACTTCTTAGCTGACAGGAGTGGCACCCGGTGTGGTCTTCTGCTGCTGTAGCCCATCTGTTGTGTGTTCAGAAAGGCTCTTCTGCAGACCTCGGTTGTAACGAGTGGTTATTTGAGTTACTGTTGCCTTTCTATCAGCTGGAACCAGTCTGGCCATTCTCCTCTGACCTCTGGCATCAACAAGGCATTTGCGCCCACAGAACTGCCGCTCACTGGATATTTTCCTCTTTTTCGGACCATTCTCTGTAAACCCTAGAGATGGTCGTGCGTGAAAATCCCAGTAGATGAGCAGTTTCTGAAATACTAAGACCAGCCCGTCTGGCACCAACAACCATGCCACGTTCAAAGTCACTTAAATCACCTTTCTTCCCCATTCTATATATATATATATACACACACAAATTTATTATGTAAACACAAACCTTTAGTTTGTATGTGATTACTTGTGATTAATTGTTAAACATCACTACATTTTTCCTTGACTAAGATGTTCATTTATTTATTCATTTTCCTTCGTCTTAGTCCCTTATATATATATATCGCCACTGTGCAATGAACCGCCAACTATTCCAGCATATGTTTTACGCAGCGGTTGCCCTTCCAGCCGCAACCCAGTACTGGGAAACACCAAAACACATTCACATACACACTCATACATTACGGCCAATTTAGTTTACCCAATTTACTTAATGTACTTGTCTTTAGGCTGTGGGGGAAACCGGAGCACCCGGAGGAAACCCACGCCAACACGGGGAGAACATGCAAACTCTACACAGAAATGTCAACTGGCCCAGCCAGGACTTGAACCAGCGACCTTCTTGCTGTGAGGCGACAGTGCTAACCACTGTGCCGCCTGTCAGGCATATTTAGAACAAGAACCAGTTGATGACAAAAAGAAAAAAACTCTTAATATTTTTCAAACCATAAGTTTTTACACAGTTGTCAGCAGGAATCACTCTTCTTTTATTTCTTTTAAGAAGTACAAGTCAGAATAATAATAAGTGTGTTGTTTTTGGCATGACGACATAACACTTTCACCCGTATGTTGACATTTTATTTTCAGAAAAGTGACTTAAAAATTAGACACTTAACTTTTTTTTTTACATATAATATCACAGTTTAAAATGTCAAAAGAAAATCAGGAAGCACAAGATCAAATGTGAAGCGTAACTCAGTCTCTGTAGACCGTAAAATGTCTAATTGACCAGAGGTTAAATAGGAGTCAGTGAAATTAAGCTCTGAAATCAGAGCAAATCGAATCACGTCAGGCGCTGACAAAGTGCCACAGTGCTGTAAGTGATACATCAGCAGCCGCTGTTCAGTCGGGACTCTTAAAAACTCATGGGACGGCCCTAAAAACCTCTTGTTATCCATCAGGCTGCCAGTGTTTTTCCTCCCATTCGTCTGTCTTCATCCACCGGGAGGAATTCAGGGCATTCAGAGCCTCCAGCACATTCACTGCCCATTGCATCATGTCAGAATGTGTTCATGAAATATGTAGATATTTAAAGTTGTCAAACAAATATATTAGGTTTATTTATACAGTTGACGCATTTATAAACATATTAGTTTTAATAACTCATTTCTAATAACTGAATTATTTGATCCTTTCCATGATGACAGCACATAATATTTGATTAGATATTTTTCAAGATACTAGTATTCAGTTTAAAGTGACATTAAAAGACTTAACTAGGTTAATTGTATAACGGATTGTTCTGTAGCCAATTGAAAAAAATAAAGCTTAAAAAGGCTAATAATATTGACCTTAAAATGGTTATACTGCTTTTATTCTAGCTGAAATAAAACAAATCAGACTTTCTCCAGAAGGAAAAATATTATAGGAAATACTGTGAAAAATTTCTTTCTGTTGTGATCGCCAGCGGTGTTTTCTCCGCTTGAGATTACTTCCGGTATTCTTACCGAACTACAACTCCCAGAACTCCTTGCACTCCTGTCGTAGCTGACAATAATCCGGACACTCACACACATACACAGCTGAAACTCATGATTACTGATTGCATGGACTATACGTACCACTCACTTTCACAGACATTTAGCTGAGTCTTGTTTATCTGCTAACATCACAAAGCATTTTTCCTTGTCTAGTCTTCCGGTGGTTTGACCTTTTGCTTGTTTATCTTTTATTGATTCTTTGCCGCCTAGTCTGATCATTCACCAGTTTTTGACCTTGCTTTTTGCATTACCTTCATGCTCCTGTTTGTTCCTGTTTTTTTTTTTACCCTTGCCTGCATGACTTCTGTCTAATAAACTGCTGCATATGGATCTGAATTTCCGTTGTTAGCGTTTAATCGTTACACTTGCTCTGTTAAATATAATTTCGGAAATGTTATAAAAAAATAAGTGTCTCTTTACATCACCACCAGTGTGCAGCATCCACTTGGATGATGTGATGGCAGCCACAGGACAACGGCCCCAGTGCGCTCACCACACGCCAGCTACAGGTGGAGAAATAGTGATAGAGCCATTTCAGTGGATGGGGATAATTGGGAGGCCATGATCGGTAAGGGCTGATGGAGGTAATTAGGCCAGGACTAACTTACACCCCTAATCTTTACGAGAAGTGCCATGGGAGAGAGTCAGGATGTATTTTTACAATATCTGGACATAATAGAAGATCTAAGATTGTTAATTATATAAAAATAAGTTATAATAATGCAGTGTTTGTGGATAATGATAATAATTTACTGTAATACTTTAAAGTAAATGTAATGTGTGTGTTTGTGTGTGTGTGAGAGAGACACATTTATATAAATGTACAGAAATGCACACACTTGTACAGCTGTCTTTATGAGGACTTCCCATAGACTTAATGGTTTTTATACTGTACAGACTGTATATTCTATAACTCTACCCCTAAACCCAACCCTCACAGGAAAATTTTTACATTTAATCAAAATACTTCATTCTGTGTGATGTATGAGCCGAACCCAGATAGCATACATATGTGAGCCATTTTAGGCAGTTGTGCGGCACTGGTGGTCTTCCTTCGGCCCACACAAAATGAATGTGAGCCTGAAGTGGCCCACCTGTACAAGGCCAAAACAGGTCAAAGATTCCAATTCATACATGGGCCATTTAGGGTAAAGATTTGGCACTTATGGCGAAATGTAATCTGAATGTGAGCCTAATGTGGCTCATGTGGAAAATGGTAAATTTGGGCCAAATTATGGAGGACAAATGTGGGCCACAGTTGGCAAAAATGTGGCATATAGTCATTTAAGGGTGATCTGGATCTAAACCTAACGTGGCTCACATGTGTAGGCGCAAATGTGGCCCAGTTATTTTAAGACATATGTGGGCCACTTTTGGCAAATATCCAGCACAGTAAGCTCTGGCTAATGCTGCTGTGAGCCTAAAGTGGGCCAGAAAAAATATGACAAATGTGGCCCAGTTATTTAAAACATATGTTGACATCTTTTGGCAAATATTCAGCAAGGTAAGCTCGGTGTGCTCACGGTAAACGGTGTGCTCAAAGCAGCTGAGGTAAGATGTGGCAAGTATGGTACTGTTATCCTAAAACATATGATAGGTCACTTTTGGTAAAGATAAAGTACAGTGATCATTTGATAATTATAGGGTCAAACCATAGCTCTTTGACATGGCAGATATGGGTGGTAATATAGATAATTTGTGGCCAAGATCTGGCAAACAGGAGCAGACCACCCTAGAGCCATCATTCCATTCAGTATGTGGTCCGGATGTAAGTGTAGGCTAGATCTGGGCTAGAATAAAAGCAAACTGTGGCCCAGAATAGGGTCGGTTCTGCTTCATTTGGTTGAATTCTGGGCTGGCTAATATGTGGTATTGCTATAGCTTAATTGTGGCCCAGATCTGGCAAACAGGAACGGATTGCCCAAGTGCCATTATTTCGTGTGGTATGTGGGCCGGATGTAAGTGTCTGGTGTCGGCCGGATCTGAGCCAGAATAAAAGCAAACTGTGGCCCAGATTAGGGTAAGTTCTGGTTCATTTGATTGAATTCTGGGCTAGCTGATATGTGATATGGCTATAGATTAATTGTGGCCCAGATCTGGTAAACAGGAACAGACTGTCCAAGTGCCATCATTCTATGTGGTATGTGGGCCGGATGTAAGTGTCTTGTGTGGGCCGGATCTGGGCCAGAATAAAAGCAAACTGTGGCCCAGAATAGGGTCAGTTCTGCTTCATTTGGTTGAACTCTGGGCTGGCTAATATGTGGTATTGCTATAGCTTAATTGTGGCCCAGTTCTGGCAAACAGGAACGGATTGCCCAAGTGCCATTATTCCGTGTGGTATGTGGGCCGGATGTAAGTGTCTGGTGTGGGCCGGATCTGAGCCAGAATAAAAGCAAACTGTGGCCCAGAATAGGGTCGGTTCTGCTTCATTTGGTTGAATTCTGGGCTAGCTGATATGTGGTATTGCTATAGCTTAATTGTGGCCCAGATCTGGCAAATAGGAACGGACTGCCCAAGTGCCATCATTCCATATGGTATGTGGGCCGGATGTAAGTGTCTGGTGTGGGCCGGATCTGGCCCAGAATAAAAGCAAACTGTGGCCCAGAATAGGGTCAGTTCTGGTTCATTTGGTTGAATTCTGGGCTAGCTGATATGTGGTATTGCTATAGCTTAATTGTGGCCCAGATCTGGCAAACAGGAATGGACTGCCCAAGTGCCATCATTCCATGCGGTATGTGGGCCGGATGTAAGTGTCTGGTGGGGGCCGGATTTGAGCCACATGAATTTTACTAGCTGGGAGGAATGGACGAAGAAATGTCCCTATGAGCTCAAAATATACTGGTATTGCTTTACTTGGTGGGACATTTGCTATGTCAGTACAGTAAGTAGATATAAATAAATAAATAAGTTAAGTAAATAAGTAAATAAATACGTATAAAAGTAAACATTTCTAACATTGTGATTCTCCTCATTGCTGTTTGCTTGATTGGTTCATAACAAAGACTTAAAAAATCCATTTAGGAAAAATAAATGATAAAACTTCTAGAAGGAAGTTCTGAAGGAATGGGTGGACACAAATTTGCCTATTAGCAGTGAATATGTGGTAGAACGAGTTTGTTAGAGGAATGACGAAATGAACACATCAACAACATAAACAACAACAGCAGCACGCCCTCAATAAATCACTGCACACGGCACAAATCTTACAAACCCATGAGGGAGGAACAGATTCATGCATTGCTTACATTCACTCATGATGGGGCCAGAAGCACAAACAGTACACACAAGAACAGATGCCAGCGATGTTTATTAATATGGCTTTATTATTATTAGAGTTTAGTAGTGCATACAGTATGTGTGAGCCGAATCAAATAACAGCAGCATGCAACTTGATGCTTTGATTGATTATTGGGCATTTACATTAAAAATGTTTTGCTGCTTGTTCAAACTGCTCGTTTAGAATTAGCTGAATCGACACAATTCTTGAGTTTTCAGGAGGACTACTTAATTGTTTTATGTTCAATCCACTTAAATTTGTAAAAACAGAAGCTTAATCGAATTGTGTTGGGACAACGTAAAGGAATTGTGTGGAACCGAGCATTTTCTACAGTGCAGAAACAAGTTTCATGTTAAGATATGACTAGGGCCAGACGGAATCTGCAGACGTTTTTAGCTATTTCTGCGGAGAATTTTGGTAAAAATCTGCGGATTTCTGCGGAATTATTTTGGGAGTATCATAACTAAAACCTTAAAATGTGAAATAAAAAATAATATCTTTTTAACTTTTATTTAATGTTTAAAATGCAAATCCAGTTAGATTAACTGTAGTTACTGTAAGTAAACAAACAGAATTAATGATGGGCTAAAAATCTGCGGAAATCTGCGGAAAATCTGCAAAAAATCTGCGGAATTCTGCACGCGCAGATTCCGTGTGGGCCTAGATATGACCAACATAAAGCAATAATTATAAATCTAAAACACAGGGATCATAGATTAACCTCCTAATTAAAACAAGGACAGGGCTCATTTTGCTTTCGTACAATGTAAAGATTCTGTGGATGTTAAAAGGGTTTTTCACCATTAAAACATTTTAAAAGCAGGGTCATCTTAGCTGATACCCCCTGCAAGATGAGGTTAGTGTTAATCTCAATGGGAGCTTTCTGGAAAAATAAAAGACTTAATAATAATAAGGTTTCTAATGGAGCATAAAGAACTTGTTAAGTCTAAGGATTATTCTCGGAACTTTTTGGAATCCATTTGGAACCGGGATTCCTTTACATTGTACAAAAAGTTCCGAATGGAATCTTTCTATTTTACTAAAGATTCCAAAAAGTCCTTTAGACCTTTTAAAAATGTTCTTCACAATAAGGAACTTCAATCTTCAATCAAATTTGTCATCCTTTGTTCCATTCTTGCTCAGATGTACTGAACAAGCTGCCTAAAAATACTTTATATTCATATAATCTAGGCAGTGTTATTTTATTCATAATTAGAATATCTTATTTTGAAAATTACTAAAAAAGCTGAAAATAACATAACACTAAAAATATCTGTAAGTTAATTTTAATAGTTTAAAGTAATATATTGTCTGGATTGGTGTTGTATATTACAAAACAATAATCAAAATGTTATGTTGTATACATTATATTATCTCAAACTACTAAAATGTCAATAAAAGTCACTTTGTTAAACTGTAGAGTTGAATTTTCAACATCAAAAGTCAACAGAGCAGAGATCAACATCCCATAATACAATTCACAGCCATAAATGAATGGAAAACCCTCAAAACACAGAAACTATTAATTAACAGATATTTAAAGTGTAAAAACCCTAACCCTATACTAAAAAACATAATCTATTACCCATAATTACATTCAACATCCATCTCTGGCCATTATATCAACAACAAAAAATACATGTGAATTAGACATCCTTTGTGTATCCTAAAAAAAAAACCTTTAATGACTATTGAAGAGCTTGGACAAAGACAAAGATGATGACGCAGTTTACTGTACGTCACACGCTGATAATATCAGAGTCCGCAATAACCTCAGATTCAGCTCATCGATCCTGGTGTCACTCAAGGTCTTTCTTTCACTCTTATCGCCATCCGCTGTGCTATCAGACATCTGTGGGCAAAGAGGGCATACTGGAAATAAAATAAATAAATAAAAAATGACCCATTAGACAAGATTGGGAAAGTTACTTTTAAAAGGTATATGAGCAATTTCAGCGTTATGGATGTGACATTTGCAATAAAAACCTGACAAATTCACAGAGAATATATAATGTATGTTAACATTATATCGAAACATCTGTTTATATTTTCCAAAACAACTAACCAGAGAGTTAGGCGATCATAAAAATATCAATCTGTAAATGTGTTTTAGACTTTAATTGTGGGAAATAAACACACGTTACGGACGTGACCAGAAAAGTCTGTGAGTTTACAGGATACAGTCTACTTTGTAGGAATTCTGTGAAATTAAACTGCACAACCCAACAGAAATAATGCTAATAAAAAGGATAAGAGTCAGCTCTCTATAGAACAAACATTCATTCATTCATTCATTCATTCATTCATTCATTCATTTTCTTTTCAGTTTAGTCCCTTTATTAATCAGAGGTTGTCACAGTGAAACCACCAATTTATTCAGCATATGTTTTAGGCAGCGGATGCACTTTCAGCCACATTTACACACAATTACGGCCAATTTAGCTTATTAAATTCACCTATTCCGCATGCCTTTAGACTGAGGGGGAAACTGGAGCACCCGGAGGAAACCCACGCGAACATGGGGAGAACATGCAAACTCTACACAGAAATGCCAACTGACCTAGCCGAGGCTCGAACCAGTGACCTTCTTGCTGTGAGGCAATCGTGCCACCCACTGCACCACCGTGACGCCATTATTATTATTATTATTATTATTATTATTATTATTATTATTATTATTTACAGCAGGGCTGAATAATATATTGTTTAAGCATCAATATTGCAACGTGTGTATCTACAAATCACATCGTAGGATTAGATTATTTATTAAAGATTAAAAAATAAAGTTGATATTAAATATAAAACCGTTAGAACTGTTTATTGAGCTTTTATTTGTGCTCTGTTGTATTTATGTATGCTTGTGATTATTATATTTTACGCAGATGCACTTGATCATCCCAGACTTGATCATCCCAGTTGATCTAAATAAAAGAAATCTTTCCAAATACAGCTAATCAAATCATCTGGTCAAATGATATTCATAGCATGTGTATCGCAGCAAAACAAAATATCCCAGATTACTGTAAGTGGTCCCTATTCATTTGATATTATTACTTAAGTAAAGTTATGCCTTTTTAGCCTAAAATACATCAGTGTACGTCAATGAAAAAGATTTTAAATTGTAATTTAAACCATGTGATATAATGAGTGGGATCAAAACAACACAGAAAATACTCTATATTTTGTATTTATGAGGTTTTCCTGATGTATTTATGAGGTTTTCCTGATGTATTTATGAGGTTTTCCTGATGTATTTATGAGGTTTTCCTGGACCCCTCTTTTGCCCATTCTAATGCTTCGTTTGACCTCCGGTAGATTATCTTGACCACGTCTATAGTCGTCGGCATGTAATTGGCTGATTGCATTAGCAGGCTGGTTAATAACTTTATTTGCTAGTGAGTCTACACTACTGTACGCATTAATGTGTTGATTTGTGGTTTTGAGAGTGTCTGCTGATCTTGGCAGCGAGGCACAAAGATACCGTAAAATTAAACTTACCCTGGCTGCCGAATGACATTCCTTTAAACCTGGGTGTTGAAATAAACGTTCTGCTCTGGATCCAACATAAACACACTTACCTGTGCGGTTAGCGACTGTGAACGAGACGCAAGATCATCTTCATCAAGTGCCACTTGAACAAACAAATCCCTCTTTGCTTTTCTTTGAGTTCTGCGTGTCATGAGGAATCGTTCATTCATTCATTCGTTTTCCTTTGGCATAGTCCCTTATTTATCAGGGGTCGCCACAGCGGAATGAACCGCCAACTTATCCAGCATATGTTTTACACAGCGGATGCCCTTCCAGCTGCAACCCAGTACTGGGAAACACCCATACACTCTCACATTCAAGCACGCACTCATACACTACGAACAATTTAGCTTACCCAATTCACCTATACTACTGTGCATGTCTTTGGACTGTGGTGGAAACTGGAGCACCCGTGCGAACACAGGAAGAACATGCAAACTCCACACAGAAATGCCAAGTGACCCAGCCGAGGCTCAAACCAGCGACCTCCTTGCTGTGAGGCGACATCACTACTTACTGCGCCACCCTCGTATGAATTCATATGATCTTATTCATACAATTTAGTACGATTTGCTCATATCCTAATGGGTTTAGGGGTGGGTTTTGGTGCCATGTCTCCTTTAAAGTTTTTATATAAAGTAATTTGGAGAGGATCACGTGCTTATGATTGACCACAGCAGGTCCTGCAATCACATGATACACCATTCAGATGAATTCGAATACGTATATATAGCCAGATTTCTTTACCCTAGCCATCTTCGTCTTGAAGACCCCCATCCACCCCTACTCCTTTCCCTCGTTCTTAGCTAAATACAGGGGAGCTCTCGAGACCTACCTGAGCTCAAACTCCCCTCTCACGTGATGAAACGGGAGGTAGCCCCGGGCTCGAGGATCTTTCAAGCTCAGGGCTCTCTCCTGGAAAAGCATGCCAAACTCGCTCTTACTTATCGATCATCAGCTAAGTGTGAACTCTTGACTTAGCTACTAAACTGACAAAACGTAAAATAGTTGTTTCTTTGATGTTGTTTTCTCTTCTGGCTGTCATTATCACTCTCACACAATATTTTTCCTGTTCTTTTTAAAGTCTTAAAAAAACTATTGTGGAGTTTTTCTTTTGTGAAGATTTTGTAAACTAATTTTGAGAGGACCACGTGATATGATTGATCGCAGCCAGTCCCTCATCCGTAATTAGTAATAATCCAATCAGATCAATCCAAGCCTACAATAAAGATTTTACCCTACCTACCTTATCTTTGTTTTGGAAGAATCCCCCCTTCCACCCCATCTCCTCCTTTTCCTCCTTTTCCAGGAGGAGCTCTCGAGATCTACCTGATCTCGAGCCTCCTTTATACTAAATGACCAGGTGGGAGCCCTGGGCTCAATTATTTTCGAGCTCAGGGTTCTCGCTCATAACAGCATGCCAAAACCTCAAATAGCATCAAGCAATATCTAACTATGAACTCTTGAAATGATTTGAGCAAACAGGAATACAAACTAATTATTTGTGGTGCTCTCCCATTCACTGCTCTCTAAGTTGACCCAAAACCCAGAAATTTGAATAGTTGAAAAATATTATGAAATAATTTAAAACCACGGAATTTAAGAAAAAAAGTATTATTACTTTTCTCACGATAGTTCAAAACCTTTTTGATTTAGTGTCTAATTCGTATGTATGTGTATGATCTCATTCATATATTTTCAAGAGTTCACACTTAGCTGATGATTGATTATAAAGCAAGTTTGGCATGCTGTCCCGGGAGAGAGCCCTGAGCCCAAAAGGTCCTTGAGCCCTGGGGTCCCTCCCGTTTGCAGGGCGAGAGGGGAGCTTTGAGCTCAGGTAGATCTCGAGAACTCCCCTGTCTTAGTGATTGAAGAGCAGATAGTAGTTCTCTTTAACGAGATATATACTAGGTAGGGAGCAAGTCTATAGTGTTGATTAGACAATAGTTTAGGTTGCATGTTTTTTAATCGGTGGGAGGAAACCGGAGAACCCGGGGGAAACCCACGTGAGCACGGGGAGAACGTGCAAACTCCACACAGAAATGCCTGCTGGTTTGGTAAAGCCTAGAACCATTGACATTCTTGCTGTGAGGCAACAGCGCCACCGTGTCACCCATCTAGGAAGGAGGAGGAGTAGGGGTGGAAGGGGGTGGGGGGGGATGACTGTAGTAAGAAACCCTGGCTCTTATAGTGGGTTAGGGATCGTCTGATTGGATGGTCATGAGTGGTTAATGCGTAACCAGCCGTGTTCAATCATAATCACGTGATCCTCTCGAAATTAGTTTATAAATAAACTTCACTTAGTATAATCTGCTCATCCCCCAATGATGGTTGGGTTTAGGGGTGAGGTCGGTGCCATGCCTCCTTTTAAAAATCGAACATTTTAGCTACTAAACTGACAAAACGTAAAATAGTTAAAATTCCTCATGAGATCAGGCTGATTATTATCTTTTGTGTCAGAATTTATATAGTTGTATGTATCCAAGATTAACAACAAGCTAAAACAAGTCGTAGAGTGTAATTTGGTGCTCTTCTTGCACACAGTAGCAGCTTATTCAATGCCTCGATATAGTATTGCACTGGCAAACTCCAATTAATGATAAGTTAAAGCTGACGGATGGTTCGTTTGCACGCTATTTTGAGCAGTCTGCAACTGTCGCAATCTATAATTATTTGCATTCAGGTTTGCAGACTTGGCTTTGTGGACAAATTTAACTAGACTGTAAAAAAGCTGCGTTCCACACAATCGATTTGCGTTGGGACATCATGAAGGAATTAAGTTAACTTGTTAGTTTTTACAAATGTAGGTTGACTGAACATAAAACAATTAAGTTGTTCCAAAAAAAACCCCTCAAAAATGATGTTGATTCAACCCATTTTAAATAAGCAGTCTGAAAAAACAGCAAAAATAAGTTTTGGAGTGTAAACAGCCACTCCTGCACTAAAGAACAGCCATACATATATAAAATCCATGCTATTTGTCCACAAGACGACACTCAATTGGACACTATTTAATATCAGAGCATGGATAGTTAGTACGCATGCACACAAGCCTAATCAGTCAACATGAAATTACAGTCACTCCCCAATCTAATGTGGGGACACTGTGAACCATCCAAACACCTGAAGGCAAAAAGACATGAAACTCAAGCCTGATGCATGCCAAACGTCACCGTGATGAAGTCAATCATAAGAACTCCATCTTTGAACTGAGCTGAAACTCGAAGCTCTTAAAGACGAGCCTATATGGCAGTATGGAAAGCGTCTGACCACAGATTGGAGGCTTTGATCCTCGGTTTACCTTTCAGAGAATTGCTCTCGCCTGTCAGGTCCAGGTAACAACCCACTACTAGAGCATATGGAGTATAAGGTTGAAGTCAGAATTACCAATCTTGATTGAGGGTGGTGGGCTGAAGGTAAATATACCAAACTCTATTGCATTAAAGTTGCCATGAGTGATTTGCTAATTTATTTGATATTTAAAATTTACATTGCTTAACAGTATATTAACTAATGCAGTATATATTTTAAAACTTTATAATGAGCTTCATTCATTCGTTCATTTTCTTTTCGGCTTAATCCCTTTATTAATCGGGGTCGCCACAGCGGAATGAAACGCCAACTTATCCAGCATATGTTTTACGCAGGCAACGCAGTGGCGCAGTAGGTAGTGCTGTTGCCTCACAGCAAGAACATCGCTGGGTCGCAGGTTCGAACCTCGGCTGGGCTGGGTCAGTTGGCGTTTCTGTGTGGAGTTTGCATGTTCTCCCTGCGTTTGCGTGGGTTTCCTCCAGGTGCTCCGGTTTCCCCCACAGTCCAAAGACATGCAGTACAGGTGAATTGGGTAAGCTAAATTGTCCATAGTGTATGAGTGTGAATGTGTGTGTGGAAGTTCCCAGAGATGGGTTGCGGCTGGAAAGGCATCCGCTGCGTAAAATCGTGCTGGATAAGTTGGCGGTTCATTCCGCTGTGGCGACCCCGCAAGGGACAAAGCCGACAAGAAAATTAATAAATGAATGTTTTACGCAGCGGATGACCTTCCAGCTGCAACCCATCACTGGGAAAAATCTATACACACTCATTTACACACATACACTGCGGACAATTTAGCTTACCCAATTCACCTATAGCGCATGTCTTTGGGCTTGTGGGGGAAACCGGAGCACCTGGAGGAAACCCACACCAACATGGGGAGAACATGCAAACTCAACACAGAAATACAAACTGACCATGCCGGGACTCGAACCAGCGACCTTCTTACTGTGAGGCGATCGTGCTCCCCATTGCGCCACCAAGACGCCCTATAATGAACTTATTACAGTAAAAAAAACAATCCCATTTATAACAGAATGGAGATGCAGTAGTCAAGCTGCACCAGTTTTTTTTGCGTTGATTTGCTTGCTAATGTTCTCTGTATTGTCCTCTATTTGTTAAGTGAGTATTTCTATTTTTTAAAATCAGACTCATTTACAACATTTAATTTAAATGTTTAATTTCAGTTTGCATTTTTTTAGCTCAGCAATAAAAAAAACAAACCAAAAAAATATGTTAAATTTGAAATTATGATCTCTGGCACTATGCTTCCATGTGGGATGGTGGGCCAAATCAAATGTTACTATGGGCCTACTTTGGCCCGCGGGCCCTAGTATGGACATCACTGCTGTAGACAATGGATAAAAAAACATTGCTTAAGGGGGCTAATAATATTGACCTTAAAACGGTTTTATAAAATTAAAAACTGCTTTTATTCTAGCCAAAATAAAACAAAAAAAAATTCTCCAGAAGAAAAAATATTATAGGAAATACTGTGAAAAAATCCTTGCTCTGTTAAACATCATTTGGGAAATATTTGAAAAAGAAATTACAGGAGGGCGAATCATTTAGACTTCGACTGTATATAACACCACTACCAAATGCACACATATGGTTACACACCTCGCCTTTTTTAAGCTCACAACATGCATTGTTTATTGAACAAATCATTCGCAGATGGACGAAATGCTGTGTAAATGAGTTTCTTCCTCATGCTCGTTTTGTGTTTAACAGCCTGGCACTAATATGTTAAAACATCAGGAAGTATTATCACAGCGTCGGTTACCTTGAAGGTGAAATTCTTGTAGCATTTATTGTTAGTGTTAAAGGGACAGTTCACCCAAAAATGAAATCATTTACTCACCCTTTATTTGTTGCAAACCTGTTTGAGTTCCTTCTATTAACACAAAAAAGAAGATATTTTGAAGAGAGCTGAAAACCTGTAACCATTGACTTCTATACAATGTAAAACCCAACAGTCAACTTTATCAAATGAAATGAGTGTGGTCAACTCAAACTTTACTGAAAGTTAATTCTACTCATTTGAAAGAGTTTTGAACTCAGTGTTGAAGGTAATGAGTTTATTAAATACCTCATTACTTCAACTTAAATGGAGTAAGTTGACTACTCATATAGATTTGTTTTTTAACTCATGGTTTGTGGCAATCGGTTTCCTCTAACGGTTTGAGTTGCTTTAACTTATTGGGTTTTACATTACTCAGTTGGTTTGAGTTCTCTTCATTTAACGGGTTTTACTGTGCTCAAATTGCTTCGTTTACTCAAATGGATTAAGTTCACAGTACTCATCAGGATTAGTTTTTTAACTTAAATGGTTTGTTGCAATCGGTTTCCTCAAACTCTTTGAGTTACCTTAACTTTTTGGGTTTTACAGTGCAGTATTTGTTTTTCCTACATTGGAAGTCAATGGTTACAGGTTTTCAGCTTAGAAGCCTGCGGAGACAAAAGTAACAGTTATTTATACCCCACTGCTAATAGCCGTACCTTATTTTTCACTTCCACATTAGAGTTTGCAGTGTTTTGATTCAGATGTTTTATCAAATGCACATTGCCAATAATATAAAAAAAAAATTTGCATTAAGATTTTGCATTGTTGAGTCAGTTTGAATTTTAAAATGAAAAATAAAGGACAAAATATGTTTGCAGTTAACATATTAACAAGGTCATAGTCTGATATATTTAAAATGAACAAGATTAAGCCAGTAAATATAACACATATTGTTGTGTTAACAAGTAAAAGTAACAATGTGCAATTTATGCTTAAAGTGAAATGATTTTGAAGTTGTTCTACATGTGCATGGCACAATAACTGTTTTCACGATATACCGCGGTTTGGAAAAGTCAAGGTTTTAAAACTGCCAAAATGTTCTGTTATACCGTTCAAACATTTGTTTGTTTGTTTGTTTGTTTTTAGGACAGCAGTATCTCCAGCCGTTTTGTGTTTTTTAAACTAATGAAGACAGCAGAACAGACAGATTCAGACAGCAGAACAGATTGATTTGCATTATTTTGCCTGACATGTTTACTGTTCCAAAACATTTGAAATCTTTCTCAAAATAAAATACATTGGCTGTGTCCGAAATGGCGTACTGCATTCGAATTCATTACTTGACCAATAGAAAAGTACATTTTATACAGTATGTGTAGTATGAAAAGAGCTCGGACGTATGGATGCCATTTTGTCATGATCACATGACCTACCTGCTTTACTCCTGTTTATGAATTCTCTCGCAGTGCATCATGGCATAGCATAGCATCCATCGGATGCACACTTCAGAATCTCGCCAGAAGTAGTAGGCAATCTGGATACTTTTCACATACTGTTTTCGAATTCGGACATACTACTCGGCTCACATACTGTTTTTTGTATACTATACAGTAAGTATGTGATTTCGGGCGCAGCCTGTGTGTTCAAAGTGAAAAAAGTTCTTGTTTTTTACCCAGAAATTTAAAAAGAATATATTTTAGAGCAGTAATCATGTTTTTTATCGAAGGTTATAATCTTATACTGGCCCATGCCTAGTTCTACATTTGTACAAAGTACCACCTGATATTGATAGCCCACTTATGAGTTAGTAACCACAGCTAAAATATATTTCTGCCTAAAACATTATCTATTAAAAATAGCTTTTTTATGAAAAAAGTCCCTGCTCTCCCCTACTCCAAAACATGTTCAACAGAAGAAAGAAACTCATAAAGCTTTGGAAGCATTTGAGGGTGAGTAAATGTAAAGTATCGCTTTAAGAGATATATGTATCTATGTGTCCTTAACATGAGCTAGCGAGTGAGATGAACTCTCCTGAACCGATGCTCTCAGGCTCACCTGTGTCCGATTATCAGCGTTGCATAGGCGCAAAAACAACATTAATGGTGGCCTTTAAATGACATTGCTGCCAAGGTGACCACCTCTGATTAAATTGCACTAGGACAGGAAACAAGACTGTACAGGGGATTAGTCTTTAAGTAATCACTGGAAATAGTGAAAATGGCTATGCTTTATACAATAAGCTTTCATTAGTTAATGTATTTACTAAGATGAACTAATATTGAACAGCATGTATTAAACATAGTTAAACATTTACTAATGCACACAAAAAATGTCTTTGAGTTTTTGTCTTGTTTCTAGACCAAATAACTAAAAACTCTTACATCAAGAAGCATTTTCTAGACAAGTATGAAATAGGGTCTTGTTTTCAGAAATAATGTATCAAAATTAAGTGAGTTTTTTTCCTTAAAACAAGCAAAATAATCATGTTTTTGCTCTGAAATACCCCATTGGCAGATTATTTTCCTCATTCTAAGCAAAAACTCTTTTATTTTTGACATATTACTTCTGAAAACAAGACAATATTTTTACATGCCTAGAAAATGCTTCTTGATTTAAGAAAAAAAAATAAGATAATTAATAAGTTAAGATAAAAAAATGTCATTTTTAGATGTTTGATCTAGAAACAAGACAAAAACACATTTTTGTTTGCAGTGAGCATTTTAAAAATCCAAATTCATGCTTGTTAAAGGGCCATGAAACCCCTTTTTTCAGTTCAATGCAGACAGAGTGGATAGCAGTGCAGCCAGGGCCGGAGCAACCCGAAAGTGAAAACGGAAGTGACCGGGGGTTGTCGTGGATGAAGCCTCGCGAAGGCAGCTCTCAGTATTCTCCTCTATGGACGCACCGGCCCTGAGTGCAACAGATCTCTTGCCCTAACTATTTCAATCATTAGCCCTGCTGGTAATCTGTATGATTTTCAACATAGGCGAACACAGCAGCACAGAAATAGGCGATGTGTCTGAATGGTAACAAACTCAACTGATGAAAGCAATACAGTAGTATCTGGATGCAGCCTTTAAGATGCAAGCTGAGATTGCATCTCTAAGAGTCAGACACTCAATGGAGCTAGTGACATCACTGTGAGGGGTGGGGTTAGGTGAGCCCATTTAAAAGCATTGCATGCAGCTCAGATTGCATCTGCACCAAGTCTGCAGCCAGACCCCTATCGATAAAAGACAAAGTCCGCCATTCTCCACAGGGCTATATGCACACAGACTTTTAATTTCAGCCAGCCAGCCTCAGCGCTTCCGGTGAACTGTCTTTCCATTATATAATTGCCATGTTTATGGTCTGGTTTCTTTAAAAATCAGTGATCTTCACTGCCTGATGGATATCCGATATAAAGGGGGTCTCAGATCAGACAAGAAGCACTGCATTAATATCCATTTTCTCCTGCGATGTCTTTAAAATATGAACATTTATTGCACCTCAGTATTTTCAATAGAGTTTCTGCGCTCCCCTGCTGATCCTGATGGCGCTAGCGGTCACACGGTCTATCATCTCCTTTTATGCTTGAACAACTAAATGAATGCTTAAGTCTATTTAGCTGAATGTATTGTAATTACATCACAACATCGATGCTGTAAAAGGAAACTAGTCACATTAAGCTTTCACTGGAAGTTTATCATTGGCTGAAAAACACTAGCTGTGCATATACCCTATTCTTGTACAGCTCTACCAGCAAAAATGCTTGCTACACACAAACAGCTTTGCAGTATCGGCCCTGACATCACAGGGAAAACCATGCAACAAACCCCTGTGGATAATGGAAACAAACACATACAATCCCTCACGAATTGCTAAATACTGCGTGCCATGCATGGCTGTGGTCTCACAGCTTGGCAGGTCTGTCTTCAGAAAGCACGTGCTGTCATGAATAATTAAGAAGCAGGGTCTTCTCATAGGATAAGAAAGCTCAGATATGAATAATAATGAGAATATGAATAATAATGAGAAACTTTCTTGAATCTTTACCATTAGTTAATCCACTGAGTTAACAAGAACTAACACTAACATTAACATATATGCATAAATACTGTAATAGATGTATTGTTTATGTTAGTAAATACATGAATGCAACCTTATTTTAAAGTGTGACAATAATAAAGTGGCTGTGTGTACAAGGTGTTATTTGTAAACCAGATTCATTGTAAATCATGCAATGCATTCTGAAGAATTGTACCTTTGACATGGTAAACCGTTACTGTATTCTTAAGCGCTGTTAAATTAGAACTTGACCTAAATGATTCAGAAGCTGTTATGTAAGGTGTAGGGAATGTGCTAAACGTTGTGATTAATTCTAAGGAAGTCTGCAGAGTTTTCATGGAGTTCTGCCAGTGCGGATTCCTGGTTACACCTACCGTATAGGCCTCTTGAATCAAGTATAGCATGCACACCCAAAAACAACTACTCCCTATGAAGTCAAAAACGTATCAATACAATATGCCTGAAGGTATGTTTACACATTAACATGCATTCAAACGGAAAACCTTTGCATCTATGTGATAACGTTGTCAAAACAATCCGCGTTCTCACAGATCTGTGAAACTGACTGAATTGCTGTGTGCACGCCAGGCTAGTAGTTGGCAGTTTCACTCAGTATGTCCTCTGTTGTTGTTTTGGTTGGCAAGTGCTCATGCATGCTTAAAGACTGATGCCACTGTCTTCATAAAATTGTATTTTAGTCTTTTTTGTGAATGTGATGAACGTGATATGATGAAACTTTGAGCCTCAGCAGAAGATTGGTGAATTTGGTTTGATGCTGGTTGGTCATATGACAAATGTAGTGCATTCAAATTGCATACATGGACGCAAAGTTAACAAAAAGAAGTACCTTCATGATTTTGGATGCTGTCAGTTGTGTGTTTGTTGCTGAATGAATCAGTTAAATAGACGAGTACATGATCATTTGTTGCTTTCTATTTGCATAAAAATTTAAGCTAGCTCTCACTGAAGCTAAGCAGGGCTGCGCTCGGTCAGTACCAGGATGGGAGACCACATGGGAAAGCTAGGTTGCTGCCGAAAGTGGTGTTAGTGAGACCAGCAGGGGGTGCTCAACCTGCGGTCTTTGTGGGTCCTAACTCTCCAGTATATTGATGGGGACTCTATACTGCTCAGTGAGCACCATCTTTCGGATGAGATGTTAAACCGAGGTCCTGACTCTCGGTGGTCATTAAAAATCCCAGGATGTCTTTCGAAAAGAGTAGGGGCCCGGCATCCTGGACAAATTCGCCCACTGGCCTCTGTCCATCATGGCCTCCTAACCATTCCTGTATCATAATTAGCTTCATAACTCTGTCTCCTCTCCACCAATCAGCTGGTGTGTGGTGTGCGGTCTGGTGTAGTATGGCTGTCGTTGCGTCATTAAGGTGGATGCTGCACACTGGTGGTGGATGAGGAGATTCCCCCCCAATGTGTAAAGTGCTTTGAGTGTTCAGGAATTATTATTATTATTATTATTATTATTATTATTATTATTATTGTAAGCTGCTTGTTACTATGTTACATTACCGTTTTCATCAGGGCTGCACGATATTGGAAAAATTTGATGAAAGTGAAAAGGGTGGATGAAATCGGGGCAGGGGTGCGTGTGAGGAGGGGGATTGGTAAAATGAGTTGCCGGATCAGATTTCAGAGGTGCCCGATCTGGCTTGTTCCAACACAAATTAAGCCCTGGTATCCGGTTAAAAGTGTGGAGTTGGGGTGGTGGAGGGATGCTGATGTCGAGAGAAAACAGAGGTAGGACGTGTCTGACTATTTATAGGAGTTCGGTCTTAAGTTGATTGGATAATAGAATCATTGTCAATAATAATAATAATAATAATAATAATAATAATTCCTTACATTTATATAGCGCTTTTCTAGACACTCAAAGCGCTTTACATATTGGGGGGAATCTCCTCATCCACCACCAGTGTGCAGCATCCACCTGGATGTCGCGACGGCAGCCATTTTGCGCCAGACCGCACTTCACACACCAGCTGATTGGTGGAGAGGAGACAGAGTGATGAAGCCAATTATGATATGGGGAGGGTTCGAAGGCCATGATGGACAGAGGCCAGTGGGCAGATTTGGCCAGGATGCCGGGGTTAAACCCCTACTCTTTTTCAAAGGACATCCTGAGATTTTTAATGACCACAGAGAGTCAGGACCTCGATTTAACGTCTCATCCGAAAGACGTCGCTCACTGAGCAGCATAGAGTCCCCGTCACTATACTGGGGCATTAGGACCCACACAGACCGCAGGTTGGGCGCCCCCTGCTGGCCTCACTAACACCACTTATAGACTGATATAGACTCATCAAAACAGATCGTGCTTCCCCTGAAATTTGTTTATAAAACATCCCTTAGTGTATTGTGCGTCATTTGGGACACAATAAAGACAATAATCGGATTGCATTTCTGCCACTATATTTGAAGACATTTCTCTAAACAATTCAGATTCCACAATAACTATTATTCCAACAATTTTTGGAGAAAATGCGTACTAAAATTTCATCTCCTCACAACTTCCGCTCAGCGAAACACATCTAATGGGTTCTCAGGAGTACTAGTGGTCTGACCTTGCCGTGTTTTGTTCCTGGTTATATCTGTACCCACGTGGGAATAAATGTATTCAAGTGAGAGTTCTCGTTATCTTGCGTATTGTATTTGAGCATATTATGGAAATACACACTTAAATGGCCTGATTAATTTTCAGGGTAATTGACTTTGAAATATTATATCGAGCACTGGCTCTATAGTGCACTGACTTTATTTTCCGACATGGCACTTGACAACAATAAGACTCTTTTGAAAGGGGCCAGTGGAAAACCCCCTCTCGCAGGCTTGATGCAGTTTCAGTGCCGCTTAACACAGCGAGCTAACATTCCCCAGCGGGCTTTGACCGCCGTGTTATCTGTCTCTTGTGTTGTAGCAGTATTGCTTAACAACTCTCGTATGGTATTTGGCGCTTATCTCAATGGGCAATCTAACCCTGCGGAGAGAGAGCACTCGGCTCTGCTCTCCCAGCAGCCCGGCAGGTAAGCTGAACCCCGGGCCTTGAGTTACGCTGCTCTCCCGGGCTCGCTTTTCAGGTCAGTGGTTGCTGCGCTGTCGGATTCGCCGCACAAAGAGTACAAGAGAGGCCCTGTCTGCAACCCCTTCACAGTCTGAACCTGGCCAGAACCCCCTGGTGTTTGTGTGAACGCCGCAGTCGGGTCCGTTTGAACAGGAACACTTTAAAAGACAAAGCCAGAGGGAAGAGTTGACTGAGTGTGGATGCTCAAGGAGCTCGATGTAAAATGGGAGGAGAAGCAGTACGAGACCCAGGGGAAGAGAAGCGGTATGGCAAAGACTCAACACTTCCACAGGATACAAGTTAGGGAGAGTGGAGGAAAGACCTCCAGTGAACGCCTAAGTGTGAGAACAAAGTAAATAAATGAAGAGAGGCAGGAACAGGGAGGCCCCGTCCACCTACATTTCCACAGTTGAGCTGCACCAGACATGACTCTTAAACGGGAAGGTTTTTTATTAGCATTAAGGGCTCTTTGGTTTACAGGGTCTTCATAAATCAAATTTTTCATATTATTCATAAACCAAAAGTGGTTCTTCTACACTGAAAAATTAAGGTTGTTTATTGGCATCAGTGCTTCACTGCATTTACTTTTTTAAAGACTCTTTACATTTATTAAAATGTTCTTCACATTAAGACTGTGCATCCGTGGAACCTGCAAGATCCATGTAAGCATTCAATTACACATAAGGTTCTCTAGATTACAACCCAGGCTCATTCCTATTATGTACCCCTATACACATTTCTGGAGAGAGCAAAATACATCCCAGGAGATATGTTTTTTGTCCACCAGAGGCCGCTGTGTACGCTTTTTCAGATCTCAGATTTCTCTCGCAAGTGCCATTCGCGCCTGCTGTTCTCACATAAATCCACCAGAGGCCGCTGTCGATTGACTGACTGACTGACTGACTGACCGACCAACTGACCGATAACCCCACCCTCCCCTTTCCCTAAACCCAACTGACAGTTTTAAAAAGCAATCGAGAAAAAGAAAAGCCCTGACCTGATTTGTTTTTTTACCACGTTTTCAGATTTTACCACATTCTCACTCTGTTTTTTACTTTTCATTTTACTTTTAGGATTCTGCTTTTGTCTTACCCGCTTTCTGGAACTGTTCTTCACCAGACTCTAACCCCGATGCCGTGGTCAACTCCACTCTGCGTATCAAGTCCGCCGACGTACATGTCGAGCTACTGGACAAACTGGTAACAGCAGGAAAGCAGTCCTTACGGAGGTAAGTGGTTAGCTGGTAAGCTCAAAAAGGAACAGTGTCATACCGTCCCGTAGCATTCATTTTAAAGATGAAATGCAGCCATACATAGCTCTGGATACATAATTCGCAATCTCCAGAATAGGGCTATACGTTTTTAAAATGAGCCTATGCTGTAGATTAAGAACTGCTCATTGAATGGAACCAGATTCTTTTTTTTCCAGCATCAGAGGTTCTGCGAAAAAGCTTTGATATTCTTTGAATCTTTCCAAAATGTTAAATTAAAGGTTATAAAAGGGTGTTTCTACAGTGATGTCATAAAAGAACCATTTTGGGTTCTACAAAAGACATTTCAGGGAACAGTTCTTGAAAGAACCATTTTATTAATCTGATTATGAACTGAATTTTACAAAGAACCAGTTGTGGAATGAAAATGTTATAAGGATTTCAAAAAATAACCTTTGTTTTAAATGTTCCTTATTCTGAGACAAAATGGTTTTTTAAAGATTCATTTACCCAAAGAATTTCAGTGTTTTTATCAGCATTGATGGCTCTATGCGTCCATGAAAATGTTAACATCCATTGAATCGTCCAATTCCACAAAAGGTTCCAGAAAGTTCACTACAAGGTTCTTGGTGGATCCAAAAGTATTAGCATCAGTGGTTCCTCACTATTAAAAATAAGAGGGTTTACACAGTGATTATCTAGATCTACCAACTTTGGTCCTTCACAGAACTTAGTAGCCACAGTTCCACAAAACACCCATTTTTTGTGACAAACTCTTTGACTAGTCCCAGGTAGCAAAGAATTCTGGCCCTGATTTGGCATAAATCTGTCACAACAGACATTCATCCAGAACTGGCATACAGCATGTGGGCCAAACATGGCCCTGGTGGCAGTCTCTTTAAGGTGGCACTCAATACTTTGGCCAGATAAAAAATGTAGCATTTGGCCCAGATGTTAATAATTGATATGTGGCCCACGTAAGTTTGGCCTGTCTTGACCCACATTTAAAATACATTTTTTATTATTTTCAAATAAAGAAAAAAAAATTCTACCATTCAAGTCGCTTCGAGAAAAAGCATGCCCATAGCATGCCTGAAGCACAATGATTCATGGGTTTATCAATTTCATTGCAGTCATGACACACCAACATATCTAGCCCAGTTCAGGCTCAGTTATGGGTTATTAACTTGGCTGAGACTTGGCCCAGATATGGTCCATGTGTGGCTCTTGTATGGAAGCCAGACTTGGTCCAGTCATGTACCGTAATTCACTGCAGCATGTGGGCCAAGCGAAAGCTGATTGTGTGGGTCAGAGCTGGGCCAGAGATATTTTGCTATGTGGGTGGCACTGCTGTATTCATTCAGTGATGTTTGGGGTTGGTTGGGGTGAATTACCAATTTTGGTCCTTCACAGAACGGTTTAATCCATGGTTTAAAAAAAACACACCAAATTTCTATTCTGAAGATCTCTTTGGCTAGTATATCTGGCATTCATTGAATGGTGTTGTGGTGAACTACCAATTTCGGGCCTTCACAAAACTTTTTAGTCCACAGTTCTTAAAATACAACCATTTATTAGTGTCAAGAACTCTTTGGTATATCTGGCACTGTTGTATTCACTACCAATTTTGGTCCTTCGCAGAACGGTTTACTCCACAGTTCACAAAGCACAATTTTTTTAGCGTGAAGAACTCTTGTATATCTGGCTCTGCTTTATTCATTCAGTGATGTTTGGGGTTGGTTGGGGTGACTGTTGCAGTCAGGCAGAAACTCGATCTGACCTTCAGCGACAGCAGTACTCCCTCCTCTTTCTTTCAGTCTCGCTGATACGTCTTTCCCACCTTCCCCTCTAGCCATGGCTTACTATGACGAGGGGCAGAGATCAACACTCTGATGGCCTCAGAGCCAGGTGGAGGACACCCCATCTATCACAAGAAAACCACTTCAGTGATGCCCGAACAGGACAACAGACCCATTGTGGGTGCAGGTGAAAGTGCTGAATGCGAAAACGCAAACGGAAGGAGCGTGTCGAAAAGTTCCTGTGGTCTGAAATGTTAACTTGGCCACCTATTGTTTATGCTTGTTCAACCTTTGCACATAAAGTACACTTCCAGCGAATCTACTTATATGAATTAATCAAGTTATGTAATGGCTTCACAAGAATTCACAAGGAAATCAGATCTTTAGCACATAAATCACTCTATACTTCTTAATTACTCATCCGTGTAATTCCTAAAATCTCTTTCCTACTAGTGTAGATACAAAAAAACCAATGTAGTGCAAATAGACCACTTGAAAATGCACGTATATAAATATTGGCAATTTGCACGGGCCACATAATTTATTGGTGACGTAAAGATACTCAAACAGCCCCATGTTTTGATGTGCTTGGTTAAAGAGCTGTCTGCGAGAGATTTACTCCACGGGTGATTCAAAAGGCTCCCCGTCATTAAATGAAATAAAAAGCATACTTTACAACAGGGAACTCCTTTAACCAACCGCAGGTGCCGGCATTGTTCCTCCTCCGTTGTGTCTCTTTGTGTGGCGCTGTTTAAAAGGGCAGCAGTAGCCGTGTATGCTGAGGTTAGCAGAGCCCGCTGTATGCCAGTAAGGTGTGCCCTGCATTCCTCTCAAACAAAACGCACACATACACACACCACCTGGATAAACCACTCGGCATGCTTGTAAAACATTTTGTACAACTTTAAAGCTGACAGCATGAGATAAAGGAGCATTACACTTGTCTTTCTTCAGAAATGTAGTTTCTCATCTTCAGATTAGCGGAACCAGTGGTACAATGAAAGACACAAATGTTTTGGATTCAAGGTCATCAATGTTGCTGCAATGTACTGTAAAATACACACTTATGCTGAGTTCAGACTGCATAATTTTTAAAGTAGTCGTGTCACAGGTGTTTTCACACTGCATGAGTATCTGGGGTAGCGTTTCGTCGCTGCTTTGTTTACGCTGTAGGATGTGTCGGTGACAGGAGGTTTCACACTGCATGGCTTTACAATAGGAAGAATCGCCGACAACTTTGTCTCTGTCCAAAAACTACATCTCACACAACCAAACACATGCAAGAATTGACATGGAAACAATGCCGGGTCATGTAGTTTCTTTTGTTATTAACTACATAATGAGAAAGACGCCTTTAGTGGGGTAGTAAATGTACTTATTTTGCTCCCCTGGCCTTTAGCAATTAGCAATTTCTCCTCAAATTTTTTTCTTTTTCAACCCGGTTGTGATACAGACGGTTGTGCTCCTGCCAAATTTACACTAGTTTTTCCTCCATTTCTTGCCTCCAAATAGACTGAGAAGAAGCGCTTTTAACTTCCCCCTCAACCTCCCGCTGGCCTGCAGACACCCACACTAGTGGATGCTGCTCTCTCATTGGCTGTAGGTGATCGCTGATGTTTTCAGTGAAAACTCATTTCACACGGCATGATTTGAATCGGCTCCAGATATTTAGCATGCCAAATATCTGATGGGTGTCGTCGACTCATCTGCAATTCTCTCAGATTGTGTCCTTGATAGTTCATACTGTGTGATTGTCACATGCGTGAACAAGCACCGATTTGCCTGTGATTTCAGCCATTTGTCTGCAATTTCTTAAAACCTGTCGCAGAGTCAAAATCGGCATTAAGGTCATTTAAGGTGTGCAAAATACACACTCTGCACACTGAAGTCCGAAACTTGCGTTTGCATTTTTGGGGATTTTTTTTGTCCGCCACATTCTGGGCCCTATCATACACCCGGCGCAAGGTGCGACGCAAATGTTATTTGCTAGTTTCAGCTCGACTCAAGTGTCATTTTGACGTTTTGCACCACGCTGTTTAAATAGCAAATGCATTTACGCTCATGTGTGCCTATAGGCATTCTGGTCTAAAATAGAGGTGTGTTAAGGCGCATTGTTGGTGTGTTACTATTTTAAGAAACTAAAATAGACTGCTCAATAGACCAGCTGAGAGCAGGTCTAAAGTCCAGCGCTGAGCACTTTAGTTGTGCGCCTTGCTTAAACATTGCTTAAAACACGCAGGATGCAGAGCAATACACAAATATCTTTACAAATAAAAAAGTATTAAAGGATTAAAATATTATAAAAATTATTATTTTCTACATAAATATAAAAACCACTGCCTTCATGCCTTCTTCAGCTCGGGGGCTTTTTCAGTTTATTCTCGACAACTTGCTTTTGTATAATGTTATTATTATCATTAGTATTATTTATTATATGCATATTTATATTTGTTTTATTAAAAAACAAGCTTAAATTTGTCCCTGTCAGGTTTTGGACTATATGGGGCATAGCATGTGTATTTGGATAAAATCTCAGTTTTTGACCACACTTCATTATTATTGTTCATTTATTCGTTTGCTGTGAATTAGAACTGAATTTAGAAATTGTTTTGAAACAAATTTTTGTGCTTAACAAACTAAATTAATTATGTAGGCTAATGGATGTCTTCAGTGAGTGCGTCCAACACGTTTCCTTATCCATGAAAGAGAGAAAGTGAAAATGAAAGTAAAGGCCGAATGGCCTTGCAGATGCTCTGTTTAACTGTTTTCTTGCTAGTTAAGCGTTCAGTTTTTAACACTTAAAAAGTCCACTATGTAAATAGCAAATGCACCATGGCGCGACTCAACTGACTCTTAAAGGGAATGGGAGATGAGACTCTGATTGTTTTTTTCTCAAAGCACACCTATAACTCATTAAGAGAATAAGCTCAACCCTGTTAGACCATGCGCTGCGGCGCAGAGCATGTTTTTCCATCCTTAAAATCGCAAAAGTGGATTGGTATACGCCCTTAATGCTTTTGCGCCCTGCACTTCAAACTTTGCACCTAGATCATTAAAATAGAGCCCTCTGTCTTCATATTGATTTATGCACTGTGTTTGTCATAAAGTAATCTGTGCTGGGCAAGTGACGGCCTCCTGTATTTTGCTTTTCACTTGTACAGTGGCTCTGAACTGTCAAAACTCTTCTCAAAGCGATTTAGAACCCCATTAGAATTTTTTTATGAGGGACGAAAGGTACGGAGGCAGTGTATCAATACGTCAAATTTCTTTTTAGCGTCCAAAAATAATGGACGAAAATTTCAAGAGTTCACACTTAGCTGATGATTTATCATAAGCTTGTTTGGCATGCTGTCCTGGGAGAGAGCCCTGAGCTCAAGGGATCCTCGAGCCCAGGGCTCCCTTCCATTTGCAGAGCGAGAGGGGAGCTTGAGCTCAGGTAGATCTCAAAAAAGTAGCTACAGTAGCTACAGGAAACTATTGAGGAGGAAGGAAGCTAGACAAGTGCCTGTTTTGCTTAATCTGTTATGTATCATGTATATCTTTGGATGGTTGGAGGAAACCGGAGAACCCGGGGGAAACCCACGCGGTCATGGGGAGAATATACAAACTCCGCAGCGAAACATACACTAGCCTGGCGAGGACCAGGGCCGGCAGTGTTCTTGCTGTGGGGCTAACGGTGCTAACCACTGAAAATTAGTTTATGAATAAACTTCACTTCGTATTCGTGTCAGGAGGCATCCGAAACAGATACCTGAGCCACCTAGAGAGAGGTCAGGAGTGGTGGCTCAGGCATCTGTTTCGGATGCCTCCTGGACACCTACCTAGGGAGGTGTTCCAGGCAAGTCCCACCGGGAGGAGTCCTCGGGGAAGACCCAGGACTCGCTGGAGGGACTATGTCTCTCGGCTAGCCTGGGAACGGCTCGGGACCCCCCTGGAGGAGCTGGAGGAAGTGTCTGGGGAGAGAGAGGTCTGGGGCTCTCTCCTAAGACTGCTGCCCCTGTGGTCTGGCCTCGGAAAAGCGGATGACAATGAATGAATGAATTTCGTGTTCAGTGTGCAATCCCCTTTAAGCTGCAGTCACACTACAGTTTGAGCATGTGAAGTTCTGTCAGACAGTGCTACGAAAAGGGGCCAGACAAAACAAACATATTTTAAATGTCTGCACTTTTGATCTATTTTTCTTAGGCATTCATGTGACATGAAATCACAGGTTCACCAAACTTGACACTTTCGAACACAGTGACATGCAAAACTTGTTAATGGGGCGAAAGGTGCAGTGTGATCGCAGCTTTACTGTCCACTTTATGTTCAGTGCACCTTTTAAACTGCTTTTTAGCACATTTTTGGATCAGCCAATCATATAGAAACTACAAGAGCATGTAGACGTGTTCAAGATGATCTCATGAAGGCAAGCATCAGAAGTGGGAAGAAAAGCAACTCTGAAGATGCCAGATGGACTGGTCTGAGAATTTCAGAAACTGCTGATCTACTGGGATTTTCGCATACAACCGTCTCCGGGGTCTACAGAGAGTCGTTTGGAAAAATAAATTATCCAATGTGAATGCCTTGTTGATGGCAGAGGTCAGACGAGAATGACCAGACTGATTCGACCCGATGCAAAGGCAACATTAACTCCGGATGTCTGGTGAAGAGTGATTTTGAACACACAAACCTTGAAGAAAATGAGCAAGCAGTGGAAGAGGAAGAAGAAGAGCACATTGTTGATGGTGGGGTATTAAATAACCTGTTGATTTTGATTTCTGCGCAGGTGGTAGATGTGGGATTTGATCGGCGACAGTAGCAACATCAGTCGTAGTAGACTAGGGGGTGGGGTTGCCAGATGAGCTTCATACAAGATCTGGTAACTTGACAAACATGGACAAAAAGGGATTTTTCGCAACTAGATTGGGCTGTACAAATTACGGGAGTTTCCTGGGAAAATTACAAAACAGGAGGGTGGCGAGAAATGGGTTTGAAATACGGGAGACTCCCGGGAAAAATGGGAGTGTTGGCAGGTGTGATGGGACTTAATTTCAGCTTTCTCATTCAGATTCTGGGGGTCAGAATTTGGCATAATCAACATGAATGCATAGATCCATGCTGCCTTGTATCAGTGGTTCAGATTATTGGTATGGTGGATTTTCTTGTCCGTCTTTGGATACCAGTTAAATGTTTGTTTGTATTGTTGTTAACCATGCAATCCATCCTTGCATAAATGGCTCCACTGTCACCAGATCTCAATCCAATCGAGCAGGTTTGGGATGTGCTGGAATGGAGGATTCACATCCTGGATGTGTAAACAACTGTGTGATACAATCCTGAACCCGAGGATCTATGATGAGTGTTCCCAGAGCCTTTCTCTTTTGCTTGATGTCTAAAAAGACAAAGAAACACATTCACCTGTCAGCAGGAACTTCACACCAAGTTTTAACAGGTAAGTTCTTTTAGTTTCTCAATGGCGTTTGATTAAAAGTGAGTTCTATAAATGGTTTTGTTAGTTATGATACCTTTCCACAGCCTTAGAGTGTCATGTGACATTTAAGGCTTGTTTGATTGGCTCAAAAAGCTCAAGGCTCGGTGTAAGTTAAATATTTTTTCTAGTTTGCGTTATGAATACAGATCACCTTGTGACTGTTGACAGAGCAAAGAAAGGAAAGTTGAAAAGGTTGAAACATGGGACGCACGATCACATGAGGAGAAACATATCCGCTTTGCCTTATACTGTATTTTTCTGTTTGCATTGTTTGTGTGCATTTCCTGCACAGTGAATCTACTGTATATGTCAGGGGTGCCAAAACTTTTCCTTATGAAGGGCCAAAAACCAAACTTGATTGAGGCTAGTGGTATGATTGAGGCTAGTATATTAACTAATACAGTATTTCTTACATTTTATAATGAACTTATTATAGTTAAAATCTAATTTGTAACAGAATTACACTAGTTTTGCCTTGACTTGCTCGCTGATGTCTTCTGCATATTCCTCTATGCGTGACAGTGTTTACATTTTTTAAAAAGCAGATTCATTTACAACATTTAATTGAAACATTTAATTTCAGTTTTCTTTTTTGTTGCTAAAAAGGTTAAGTCAAATTAGAAATGACGAACTCTGTATTACAGGCAATCACTCTTACTCTCTCCATCATTCTCACTTTCCTCTCAGATGGGATGGTGGGCCAAATGAAAGGTTACAATAGGCCAACTTTGGCCTGCGGGCCCTACTTTGGGGATCTCTGGTATATGTTGTGGGAACTAAGCCAGTTCTGAAGGCAAAATAGTGTTTTAAAAAATAAAAAATAAATTAAATATAATCGAGAAATGAGTGCTGTTGCCTCACAGCAAGAACGTCGCTGGGTCGCAGGTTCGAACCTCGGCTGGGCTGGGTCAGTTGGTGTTTCTGTGTGGAATTTGCATGTTCTCCCTGCGTTCGCGTGGGTTTCCTCCGGGTGCTCCGGTTTCCCCCACAGTCCAAAGACATGCGGTACAGGTGAATTGGGTAAGCTAAATTGTCCGTAGTGTATGAGTGTGAATGTGTGTGTGGAAGTTCCCAGAGATGGGTTGCGGCTGGAAGGGCATCCGCTGCGTAAAATCGTGCTGGATAAGTTGGCGGTTCATTCCGCTGTGGTGACCCCGCAAGGGACAAAGCCGACAAGAAAATGAATGAATGAATAATCGAGAAATGGCATGAAAAGAAAACAGAAAATTGCTAAAATTCTGATTGGAGTGGGAGTGGGACAGCCTGTCAATCACATGAGATCCACCAATAGCGGTTCACAACCATCCAGTGCATTCAACAAAGGCTCATTCTGAAAACGTAGCCCCATATACGTTTCTGGAGATCGCGAATTATGTAGCTAGAAGAATGTATTTGTGCTTACCAGCTGACTGCTTGCCTTCATATGGACAGCTTCCCAGCTGTTACCAGTTTGTCCAGTAGCTCGCCATTTACGTTGGTGGACTTGAGATGCAGAGAGGAGTTGAGCACGACAACGGGGTACGAGTCCGATGAAGAACGGTTCTGGAAAGTTGATAAGACAAAATCAGGAGCTAAAAAGTAAAATAAAGTTGGTGCAATAGCCACTGACATATATGGTACAGTAGCACTTCAGGGCGTCCCGAGTTCGAATCCCGGCTCGAGGACATTTCTCATCCCTACCCCCTTTCTTTCTCCCACTTCGCTTTCTGTCTGAAATACTGTCCTATCCACTTAAAAAAGACTAAAAATAAATCTATAAATAAATAAAATAAACAAGTAAATAACAGGGTGAGAATGTGGTAAGATCTGAAAACGTGGTAAAAATCAGGCGAGGACTTTTCTTTTTCTGGATTGCGTTTTAAAATTGTCAGTTGAAAGGGAAGTGGGTGGGCAGGTCAATCTGTAGTTTTGAAAACACTATTGGTTGGGTTTAGGGAAGGAGGAGGGTAAGTCAGTCGATCAATCAGTCAGTCAAACAGTCAGTTGACAATGGCCACTGGTAGATTTACGTGAGAAGAGCAGGCAAGAATGGCACTCGCCAGAGAAATTTGACATCTCAAAAAGTGTACACAGCGGCCTCTGGCGGATTCCAGAAAGCAAAAACTGCAAAAAAAAAAAACTTAGCTCCTGGGACATATTTGGCGCTCTCCAGAAAGGTATATAGAGGTACGCTTCAGAATGAGCCTAGTTTGAGTGCATTCCACACAGACAAAATCAAGCCCATTTTGTTTCTCTCAGATATACATCACAATAGGAAACCAAAGACTATTGCAACATTGTGGAAAAATCCTAAAACTGTTCCTGTTAGTCATCTTTTTTTTCTCTTTTTACATGCCTGTGGTCATATATACAGCTTATGGTTACCATATGTAAATCGGTCAGTATTATTAACTCCTAGCTCTAGTTTTATTGTCGAGCATCTATAAAACTCAGACTTTATGTGATGCATTACCTGAATGAGCAAAGTGTTCCTGAATGGATATAAAAAGCACTTACAGGAAGAATTTCCTGTCCTTTTGCAATCATGCTATCATTATTTCCTCAATGTTTTTTTGTCCTCATCAACTGGTTTAAATGGAGATGAGTTCATTTGTGAAATATTCTTCATTATCACACATCTGATGTCTTCATTTAATGTGCACATCAGCTTCCTGATTGGGGGAGTTTTTAACTGCTAGAAGCACAACCAATGTTAGTGTCACCTCATTTTAGTTGGAAAAACGTCTCTCTTTTGCTCTCACTCTCACCTTTGGTGTCCCATAGTCGTCTAGAAAGAGAAAGAAACACATCCTCACCTGTCACCAGGAAGTTCACACCAGCTTTAAACAGGTAAGCTCTTTTTCAAGTTTTAGTTTTGCTTAGTTATGACACTTTTAGAGCTTTAGAGAGTCACGTGACATTTAAGACCCGTGTGATTGGCTCACTTTCAGTCAAGGAAAGTTTCAAAAATGATTCTGCTTTGCATTATGAATAGCTATGGATCGCCTCGTGACTGTTGACACAGCAAAGAAAGCAAAGTTGAAAATGTTGGAACATGGGAGGGACGAGAAACATATCCGCTTTGCCTTATACCGTATTTTTCTGTTTGCATTGTCTGTGTGTGTTTGTTGCTCAGTAAAGGCAACCTCAAGATCCCTATATGTCATCACTATAGTGCTTAAAGACTTCAAAACGTCGTCCTACACAAACATCTCCAACAAAAAGTCAACCGTCAGAAGAATAGAGCGGATTATGGAGGGCTGTTGAGAGCTTCCTGTCCCTGCCCTTTTATAAAATCACTGGAGAACTCTTATAATATGCATTTACTAGACAGTTTCAGCTAATGATTATAGAGTTCTCCATTGAGTCACACTGGATGCCCGTGAGCAAACACTGCGCATTAATTTTTTTTAATATTTACTCTTCAGTTGGCTGCTATACCTAGTTATTAGGATCTTTTGAATCCATTTTTACTGCAATTCCAGGACATGGGAAAGTATGCAATTTCATTCTCTCCATAGGAGGTTTCTTTTGTAACCCGACAAATATGAAGTATGAAAGTAATAATAGGCTACTGCAACTCGCTGTTTTATGTAATGTCTGTAAAACTGTCAAAATATGGGTCAAATATACCCATTTTGGTGGGTCAGATTGAGTTTATCAAAGTGTATTTATTTACATTGAAAGCATACTAAATGCAGGTGAAGTGTTTGCTTTAAAGGAGACCTATTGTGTCCCTTTTTACAAGATGTAAAATAAGTCTCGTATGTCCCTAGAGTGTGTATGCGAAGTTTCAGCTCAAAATACCACACAGATTCATTCATTCATTCATTCATTCATTTTCGGCTTAGTCCCTTTATTAATCCGGGGTCGCCACAGCGGAATGAACCACCAACTTATCCAGCATATGTTTTACGCAGCCGATGCCCTTCCAGCTGCAACCCATCTCTGGGAAACATCCATACACACTCATTTTTGCTGTGAGGCGACAGCACTACCTACTGCGCCACTGCATCGCCCTTACCACACAGACAATGTTTTATAATGCTTTGAATCTGCCTCTTTTAGGTTTTGATCTTTAAATTCAAATGAGATTTTTCAAAAGAGGGCGGAGCTACAGCATAGTGGCAGATTCACAAATAAGATTAACTTCCTATGCTAATGAGGGAGAGATTGTCACTAGTGGGCGGGGTCCCCCCCCCCCCCCCCCCCCTGATGACACGTACAAAGGGAGAATGTCAATCAAAGTGTTTCTGCAGACTGATTTTATCAAGTGTGATTATAAACAATAAAATGTATACATTTTTACCATTAGAATCTAGTTATATTCACAGACTGTAGCCACACATCTGTGTTTAAATCCCTTATAAAAAAGATTTTTGCATAATAGGTGCCCCTTAATGTTACAAATATGTAAATTGATATATTAATGAGTATTTTGAGACTGCACATGTGCCATTAAATATGTCATCTAATGATTCTTGCTCAAAATATGCTTGACAATATATTTTTTTTGCAAATAAACAATTGTTAGAGACTCACACTTGGTTGGGACGTCATGATTTTGCGATCCTGGATTAACATTTATGTTGATCCTAGAACATCATTTTTGCTTGAAAATGTAATCCATGCCCATTCCCTTCCCCTAAACCCAAACTGTAAATCATTCCCCAAATCAAAGGGGAATAATAGTTGGACCTAACCAACATTATCGGTAAATGTGTCCCTTAATTCTGATTGGCTACATGGAATAATGTTTCAGGATCAACATAGATGTTAATCCAGAAACCTGTCCTACTTGGTGAAATCAGGTTAGTGGATGACTTCTGTAAATTGCAGTAAACATAAGTTGGTAGTAAATTGAGTGTAAGTTGTGATGTTTGAAAACACATTGTCGTCTTTGACTCGTTTACTAAAAGATATTCTGTAAACAAATGCTGGGTTCCACAAAATTCCCTTATGTTGTCGCAACACAAATCGATTAAGTTAACTAAATAGCAAATTTAAGTTTATTGAACATAAAACAATTAAGTTGTCCCAAAAAAAGTAAGAATTGGGTTGTTTCAGGTTGCAAAAACAAAATTTTAACTCAGAAGTTGCTTGCAAATGTCAAAAATGGGCTTGGAAACAACAAGCAACACTGAATTAAACATAACACGTTTAAGTAGAAAGGCTGAAGTAGAATTTCTGACAATCTTTTCAATGTTATCTCTAATATTCGTCTCTTCTATTTTAGTAAACGACTTTATCTTAACGATCACAAAACGCTCATAAATATTAAGTGTAGAACATTAGTATACAAATAAATAAAAGTCATTTACAAAGTTGCACGCTACATACTTTACAGTCCAGTAAACGACTTTATCTTAAGAGAACGATCACAAAACATTACGTGCAGAACATTATTAAGTATAAATATAAATAAAAGTAATTGTAATCCCAACAATTTTCCCATTGTGTACAGTTAAGCGTGTGTTAATATGGGATAAAATGAAAGTTACCAATGCATGATTGACTGTGGAGAAAAGTCGGTCGCTATGTATTTTACAGTCCAGTAAACGACTTTATCTTAATAGAACGATCACAAAAAGCTCATAAATATTAAGTGTAGAACATTATTAATATACAAATAAATAAAAGTAATTTTAATCCCTACAGTTTGCCCATTGTGTACAGTAAAGCGTGTGTTATTATGGAATAAAATGAAAGTTACCAATGCAAGATCGACTGATGAAAAGTCGGCCGCTACATATTTTACAGTCCAGTAAACGACTTTATTTAGGAGTATGATCACAAAACGCTTAAAAACATTGAGGGCAGAATATTAATAAGTATATTATTAGTATAATATAAATAAAAGTCACTTTAATTCCAACAGTTTGCCCATTGTGTACAGTAAAGCGTGCGTTAATAATATGCAATAAAATGAAAGTTACCAATGCAAGATCGACTGGAGAAAAGTTGTTGTCTATACATATATTACAGTCCAGTAAACGACTTTATCTTAAGAGAAAGCTCACAAACATTAAGTGCAAAACATTTTAAAGTATACAAATAAATAAAAGTAATTTTAATCCCTACAGTTTGCCCATTGTGTACAATAAAGCGCGTGATAATAATATGCAATAAAATGAAAGTTACCAAAGCAAGATCGACTGGAGAAAAGTTGTTGTCTTTACATATTTTACAGTATAGTAAACAACTTTATCTTAAGAGTACGATCACAAAACGCTCATAAATATTAAATGTAGAACATTATTAAGTATAAATACAAATAAAAGGAAATGTAATCCCAACAATTTTCCCATTGTGTACAGTTAAGCGCATGTTAATATGGAATAAAATGAAAGTTACCAATGCATGACTGACTGTGGTGAAAAGTCGGTCACTACATAATTTACAGTATAGTAAACGACTTTATCTTAATAGAAAGATCACAAAAGCTCATAAATATTAAGTGTAGAACATTATTAATATACATATAAATAAGTTATTTTAATCCCTACAGTTTGCCCATTGTGTACAGTTCAGCGCATGTTAATATGGAATAAAATGAAAGTTACCAATGGAAGATCGACTGGCGAAAAGTCGGCCGCTACATATTTTACAGTCCAGTAAACGACTTTATCTTATGAGATAGCTCACAAACATTAAGTGCAGAACATTTTAAAGTATACAAATAAATAAAAGTAATTTTAATCCCTACAGTTTGCCCATTGTGCACAGTAAAGCGCGTGTTAATAATATGCAATAAAATGAAAGTTATCAATGCATGATTGACTGTGGAGAAAACTAGTTGACGCTACATATTTTAGTCCAGTAAACGACTTTATCTTAAGAGTACGATTACAAAATGCTGAAAAATAATAAATGCAGAACATTATTAAGTATAAATACAAATAAAAGGAATTGTAAGCCCAACAATTTTCCCATTGTGTACAGTTAAGCGCGTGTTAATATGGAATAAAATGAAAGTTACCAATGCATGATTGACTGTGGAGAAAAGTCGGTGGCTACATATTTGACAGTATAGTAAACGACTTTATCTTAAGAGAAAGATCACAAACATTAATTGCAGAACATTATTAAGTATACATATAAATAAAAGTCACTTTAATTCCTACAGTTTGCCCATTGTGTACAGTAAAGCGCGTGTTAATATGGAATAAAATGAAAGTTACCAATGCAAGATCGACTGAAGAAAAGTCGGTCGCTACATATTTTACAGTCCATTAAACGACTTTATCTTAAGAGAAAGCTCACAAACATTAAGTGCAGAACATTATTAAGTTTTTATTATACATTACATTATTATAATTTTTGTTTTAAAACATTATTATTATAATTTGAGTAGAACATTCAGTTCCAGGTCCTTTGTATTGAGTTTATGCGCATAAATGGGTCAAAAACAAAAGATTTACTGTTGATACCTACTTAAATATAATTTGGTGTAACAGTCATTTATGTACCAAAACATTCCGTCAGGCACATTTGGAGCAGGAATCATCTGATGAAATATTAAAAGACTCTTTTGACAGTAAAATATTTCCTGGAAGAGAATGACTCTATTAACATCAGTGTTATTTGATTCCAAAATTAAGCATGAACTGATAAATAGTCCCTTCTACAAGTCAATAAGTGGCTAAACATGTCTATCAGTTGTAAGTATTTGTCATTTAAATATGTTCAGTTTAGCATCATAATTTGATTTTATGTACTATTTTAATAAGCATGTGTCAGAATAAGTTATGCTGGATGACGAATGAAACAAATACTCATACATAATAATTCCAGTAAATTCAGAGAAACTAATAATTTAAGTGATTTTCCCCCCAAATAGACATGGGAAGGAAATTAAATGCATGGAAAACCCAAAAACCTTTAGATACAGCATTCATTTGATCAGTTTTGATTAAATTCTATACATTTAATTTGATATTTTGGGCATCCAAATGGTACATCTTATTTTTGACCCGTAACCAATGATTAAAAGCAACAAAACTAAATTTTATGCATTAAATTAGGCAGAAATGGCTTTTAAAGATCATAAATACCTTTAGATACAGTATTCATTTGATCAATTTTGATTCAATTTTATGCATTTCCTTTGATACTTAGGGCATCCAAATGGTACATCTCATCATTGACCCGTAATCACTAAATTATACCAACAAAACTAAATGTTATGCATTTAATTAAGGAAAAATGGCTTTTTAGGGTAAAAAATAACACTTAGATAGAAAAAGTCGGTCGCTACATATTTTACAGTCCATTAAACGACTTTATCTTAAGAGAAAGCTCACAAACATTAAGTGCAGAACATTATTAAGTATACAAATAAATAAAAGTCATTTTAATTCCAACAATTTGCCCATTGTGTACAGTAAATTAATATGGAATAAAATTAAAGTTACCAATGCATGATTAACTGGAGAAAAGCATCACTAAGCAGAGCAATATAAAAGCCATCTGTCCATGCTGGACGTGCACAGGAGAGTAAAAGATTATGTGCGTTGAGATAAAGAGAGAGAGAGAGAGAGAGAGAGAGAGAGAGAGAGAGAGAGAGAGAGAGAGAGAGAGAGAGAGAGAGAGAGAGATCTGCGCGCTGTACTAGTCAGTGTGAGACTCTCAGCACGCACGGCGCGCTCTTTTCTATCTGGAAACTTTCAACAAAAGGATTCGTTATAAACTCCATTACCTTCATGTCGGCACTGCTGAATATTTCCTCACCGATGCTATGGTTACCATTATTACGGTATGTATCCTTTAGAAGTTTGTTTGCTGGGATCGTCTGTTTGCTGGGAGTCTGGAGCGCTCCTGGCACCGTTGCGCATTTACGCTGGTTCCCAAGTGCAATTTACTGGTGGAAAAAGTGCACGGAGTGGGGAAAAAGAAAATGCATGTCAAACAAGGGGGAAAAACACTGCGTAATTTTGGAATAGTATCCAAAAATGTAAGCCTTAAAGCGTCTGTGGAACTTTTTAGTGCATTTGGGAAGAATGTGAGCTGCTATGCGCCTCTCGCGCCTCGGGCTTAAAAAACCAGTACGGGCAAATTCACTTCTCAACTTTCACAGATTGCTCTTCTCTTTATGCACAAAGAACAATAGATGATCAAACAGTTTTTTTTTATTTTATTTATAATGACGCATTAATATGATTTCTAAAGCTTAACAAATATTAATGTAGCGTAGATCTGTAGACTTTAAATGCATGCATCGATTATTTTTTGTGTATCCATTCTTAAAAATGAACCTTGCAAAATATTTAGAACATTGTATTGATCATTTCCTAAGAGAACTTTAGTGTGAATAGCGTTTTAATAAACTAAAGTGCATTTTACGCACTGAAAAGTTTCCATCGAAGTTCTTCACGAAGCTTTATAAAGCGTGTGTGATTTGGAAAAGCTGATAAAAACAACATAACCGTAAATGCAGTCTACTTGGAAACACTTTGCTCTTTGGTCTTTCCTCCGAGAGCTGGCTGAGATTGGCAGACAATCCCTAAAATAGATAATCCACATAAATCTGAGCTGGAGATGCTCGGTGTTGGTTCGTCGCTCGCGAAGCCCTTCAGGTTTTGTCAGTGGCTTTTCCTGTTCGTCAACTGGCATGTGTTTTTGCGCTTGTGTGTTTGATAGCCTTGTGTACTCCTCCAGAGTGTGTTTCTGCTTATGTTTGCCTGCTGTGCGTGTCTTGTGCAGACATGCTTCTGAAAACGAGCATCTGTCAAATAAAGGATCTGACACTGAGGCTAAAGGGTTAATGCGAATCATTCAGATTTACTAGTGAACATGTGGCAGTAGAAATATGGGACATGCGGTTTTCTTTATAGTCTGAGGTTATCACAGAATTTGGGATATTCGGTCACTTAGTCTTATAAAGAAATGTGATATTTATTATAATTTAAGTAGAACATTCAGTTCCAGGTCCTTTGTATTGAGTTTATGCGCATAAATGGGTCAAAAACAAAAGATATACTGTTGATACCTACTTAAATATAATTTGGTGTAACAGTCATTTATGTACCAAAACATTCCGTCAGGCACATTTGGAGCAGGAATCATCTGATGAAATATTAAAAGACTCTTTTGACAGTGAAATATTTCCTGGAAGAGAATGACTCTATTAACATCAGTGTTATTTGATTCCAAAATTAAGCATGAACTGATAAATAGTCCCTTCTACAAGTCAATAAGTGGCTAAACATGTCTATCAATTGTAAGTATTTGTCATTTTTAAATATGTTTAGCATCATAATTACTATTTTAATAAGCATGTGTCAGAATAAGTTATGCTGGATGATGAATGAAACAAATACTCATACATAATAATTCCAGTAAATTCAGAGAAACTAATAATTTAAGTGATTTTCCCCCCATATAGACATGGGAAGGAAATTAAATGCATGGAAAACCCAAAAACCTTTAGATACAGCATTCATTTGATCAGTTTTGATTAAATTCTATACATTTAATTTGATATTTTGGGCATCCAAATGGTACATCTCATCTTTGACCCGTAACCACTGATTAAAAGCAACAAAACTAAATTTTATGCACTAAATATGCAAAAAATGGCTTTTAAAGATCAAAAATACCATTAGATACAGTATTCATTTAATACATTTGCATTCATTTCTTTACATTTCATTTGATATTTTGGGCATCTAAATGATACATCTTATCTTTGACCATAATTATTAAGTTATACCAATAAAACTAAATTTAATGCATTAAATTATGCAAAAATAGCCTATTAAGATAAAAAAATACCATTAGATACAGTATTCATTTGATCGATTTTGATTCAGTTCTATAGATTTCATTTGGTATTTTGGGCATCAAAAATGGTACATCTCATCTTTACCAACAAATTATAAATTATATAAGTTATTATGTAAAATATTATAAGTTATACCAACAAAACTAAATTTTATGTATTGACTTATTCTTTTTAAGGTCAAACATTCCTTTTGGATACAGTAAATTTAGAGAAATTAATCATTTATTTTTTTTTTATTAATTTTCCCCCATATAGACACGGGAATTAAATGCATGTAAACCCACAAACCTTTTTGATTAATTTGTATGCATTTCATTTGATATTTTGGGCATCAAAATGGTACATCTCAACTTTGACCCATAACCACTGTGGAACCAACAAAACTAAATTTTATGCATTAAATTAGGCAGAAATGGCTTTTAAAGATCAAAAATACCTTTAGATACAGTATTCATTTGATCAATTTTGATTCTATTTTATGCATTTCCTTTGATATTTAGGGCATCCAAATGGTACATCTCATCATTGACCCGTAACCACTAAATTATACCAACAAAACTAAACTTTATGCATTAAATTAAGCAAAAATGGCTTTTTAGGGTAAAAAATACCACTTAGATACAGTATTAGATTGCTAAATTTTGATTTACTTGCTTTGATATTTTGGTCCATAAAAATGGTACATCTCATCTTTGACATGTAACCACTAATTTATACCAACAAAACTAAATTTTATGCATTAAATGATGCAAAAATGGCTTTTTACGGTAGAAAATATCTTGGTCATTAAATCAATTTTGATTCGTTTCTATACATTTCATTTGATATTTTGGGCATCAAAAATGGTATATCTCATCTTTGACCCGTAACCACTAAGTTATACCAACAAAACTAAATTTTATGCAGTGACTTATTCAAAAATGGCTTTTTAAGGTCAAAAATACCTTTTGGATACAGTAAATTTAGAGAAATTTAAAAATTAATTTTATTAATATTAATTAAAGGTAATTAAATGCATGTAAACCCAAAAACCTTTAGATACAGTGTTCATTTGATCAATTTTAATTAATTTGTATACATTTCATTTGATATTTTGGCCATCAAAATGGTACATCTCAACTTTGACCCATAACCACTGAGTGGAATCAACAAAACTAAATTTTATGCATTAAATTAGGCAGAAATGGCTTTTAAAGATCAAAAATACCTTTAGATACAGTATTCACTTAATAAATTTTCATTAAATGCTATACATTTCATTTGGTATTTTGGGCATCTAAATGGTACATCTCATCTTTGACCCGTAACCACTAAGTTATACCAACAAAACAACATTTTAGGCATTGAATTATGCAAAAATGGCCTTTTAATGTCAAAAATACCTTTAGATACAGCATTCATTTAATCATTTGATTAATTTGTATGCATTTCATTTGATATTTTGGCCATCAAAATGGTACATCTCATCTTTGACCCGTAACCACTGAGTAAAACCAACAAAACTAAATTTTATGCATTAAATTGTGCAAAAATGGCTTTTTAAGGTCAAAAAAACCTTTAGATACAGTATTCATTTGATCAATTTTGATTCAATTTTGTGCATTTCCTATGATATTTAGGGCATCCAAATGGTACATCTCATCTTTGACCCGTAATCACTAAATTATACCAACAAAACTACATTTTATGCATTAAATTATGCAAAAATGTTTTTTTTAAGGTAAAAATATACCCCTTAGATACAGTATTAGATTGCTAAATTTTGATTCATTTGCTTTGATATTTTGGGCATTAAAATGATACATCTCATCTTTGACCTGTAACCACTGAGTAGGACCAACAAAACTACATTTTGGGCATTGAATTATGCAAAAATGGCATTTTAAGTTCAAAAACACCTTTAGATACAGCTGTTTGATACATTTTGATTAGTTTCTATACATTTCATTTGATATTTTGGGCATCAAAAATGGTACATCTCATCTTTGACATGTAACCACTAATTTATACCAACAAAACTACATTTTATGCATTAAATTATGCAGAAATGTATTTTTTAAGTCAAAAATGGCCACGTTTACAGTGTGTTTATTTTCTTTGTAGACTTTTGCTCATACACAATAGGTGTTTACTCCACAAGTTAGCAAGATAACCAATTCATGTATGTGACTTTCTACATTATTGTGGCTTAGACATGCTGCTTAGACATTGTGCTTCACCTATAGTGGATTTAAAAAACAAAACAAATAAATCTGCAACCAGTTGATTAGTATCCTAAAAATAATGTTGGCTGAAAGTCGAAGGGTCACTTTATCACAGGTCACTCATAACCACTTTTTTTGTGGGCACTAAGTTTAAACTGTGGGAAATTTGCAGTGATGTCCAAATATGGATGGTCTCATCATAGAATACCTTATGTATGCGAAACCATGCAGACGGACAGCTAAACAAGGTCATTTATCATTAATTCATCTTGATAAATGGGATGTTTTCATATCTGGGAAAAAAGCATGGCATGCTAGCAGACCAAAACAGTCAGTAAACGCACTGACAGACTCATCAGCACAAATGGCAGATGGCAGCCAGGCTGAAATACATCATTTATCAAGACCAGGTTCAAAGAAATGAAGCATTTCTTAGTAACTCTTCATTTCCTTAGCAACTATTGATTATTGTGGAGGCAACAAAAGCTGTGTTTAGAGCTCGTGACAGCACAACAATGAACTGCACAGCTTAACAGCGCAGAATTTGTAATTGCTTTTGTTGTCACGTTTACCTTATCAGGAATGATATTGTATGACAACATCTGAAGCGTGGCATGATGGGTAGACTAATACTTTCATACTTGCGATGAAAGATCATATACTGGTGTTTTGACAGGAATTTGATTGATCATTTCCGTAGGTGTACTGATAACATTGTGAATTATGTTTGTATAGTAGCACTTCATCTTTATTTTCAAGACTGCTGATGTAGACTCTCTAGATAAATCTTAATATTTAACCAATGCTACTACTAAGCATACTATAAACAGTAATTTGTGCCAGACATTATGTGGTAATGATGGTGTTTGACATGCTGCGGTTGCCATTTAAACCACATCACATCACATCACAAAATCAATTTGGTTTGTTGATATTTTTATTAATGTTTTTAACATTATACACTCTAAAAATATCCATAAATTGGCAGTTTTCCATATTTTGTGATTCATATTTTTTCACTTATTATTTTATTTTACAGCTGAAGTTTGTTATTTGACAGACTTAATTGTCTCTATATTATTTTCTAACCAATATATTTTCTCAGTCTACTAAAATGCCACAGTTGAAATGAAACTGTTAATTAAAGGATGTGTTTACAGTGTAATGAGGAGTTAATCTGAGTTTTGTGTGTGTGTCTGTCATACAGTTTTATTTGGCTTAACATAACAAAAACAGTTTGAAATATTATACTGAGTATTAACTTTTGGAAGTGTTTCCAATAAATGCCAACTATGCTCACATGTGGACATTCTGGAAAACAACACTAGCTTAACTAAATCATAAAAACCCAAACCCAAAAATGTTTATTGACTTGAATTATGGCATCGTTAAAACTGATTTCTAATAGGCTTCATCACACAATCATGCTTTCAGACTGAAAAATATGTAGCTATGTATATAAACTACATACAGTGGAAGTCAGAATTATTAGCCCCCCTGATTTAGTAGCACCCCTGTTTATTTTTTTCACCAATTTCTGTTTAACGGAGAGCAGATTTTTTCAACACATTTCCAATCATAATAGTTTTAATAACTCATATCTAATAACTGATTTATTTTTATCTTTGCCATGATGACAGTAAATAATATTTGACTAGATATTTTTCAAGACACTTCTATACAGTTTAAAGTGACATTTAAAGGCTTAACTAGTTTAATTAGGCTAACTATGCAGGTTATGATAATTAGGCAAATTATTGTATATCGATGGTTTGTTCTGTAGACTATTGAAAAATAAATTAGCTTAAAGGGGCTAATAATTTTGTCCTTAAAATGGATTTTAAAAAATTTAAAACTGCTTATGTTCCAGTTTAAATAAAACAAATAAGACTTTCTCCAGAAGACAAAATATTATCAGACATACTGTGAAAATTTCCTTGCTCTGTTAAACATAATTTGGGAAATATTTAAATGAGAAAAAATATCCAAGGGGGGCTTATAATTCTGACTTCAACTATATATTGGCCAGCCTTATTTATTTAAGATCTGTTCTTCCATTTGTTTTAACATGATGAAAAAAGCTTTTGTCTTGTCTTAAAGGCACAGTTCACCCAAAAATGTAAACGATGTCATCATTTCTCATCCTTCAAACCTGTTTGAGTTAGTTTCCTCTGTTGAACTGGAAGGAAGTTATTTGGAAACTGGCAGCCATTGACCACCATATTATTATCATTTCCCTACTGTGAATTTCAATGGCTACTGGTTTACAACATTTCTTCCTCTGTGTTCATAAAAATGTGCATAAATGTTCAGAACCGCTTAGGCTGAGTAAATTGTGAGTGAATTTAACATTTTGGGTGAACTATCTCTTTAAGTATCCCTGAACATTTTCCAAAAGGCTTTCTGTAAGTGTTATGAGTTCAGATGCATTAAAGATGAAGCTGCGGTAGACATTTCAACCCTTCAGAGTGGGGAAGTGGCTTCACCTTTTGTAGTTTGTATCTTTGACAAAGTGTTGCTGCCAGCTGCCAAACAGCCATCTATCACATTACATCAAAACAGAAATCCGGCATGATCACGTTACAGACTCCAAGATGCGTTAATTACACTAACTGTTGTGTTTGGCGGTGCCACGTCAAACCAAGACCACGTTTATTTTTCTATAAAAAGCCAGGCTAATCTCTAATGACTTCCAGACTTTTTTTTTAAGCTAATAGTCTGAGTCCAGTTTTATGGCATCATGCTTAAATAAACACATCTGACTTTTGGGATTTAATTACAATTGTTATAATGGGCTTACATTCACTGCTGACTCAGCAAAATCAGCTGTTGTGATGATATGGAAGGCCATTAGTTTTACAACAAAATAACCACACCATTACTATTCCCAATTCTTGCTGAATTTCAATTTTTAGTTTTAGTTTTAGTCATCTCAACTTACATTAATAAAACTGACTAGAAATATTACGTTAAACATCATATTACTTAAAAAAAAAACAAAATAAGTTAAAGAAGCATAAACATATTTATTGTCTTGACTTTTTTTGACATTAAATGATTTACAGTGCTTAAATATTACTTGTTAGACCAACATCGAGACTAAAATGTCCTGTTTTGAATCATAAAGAGCAGCTCATATACTATTTTAAAGAGTACAACCTACGATGTATTTTGCTTGCGACGTCAGGTGACAAAAATTTTATGTCAATTTTCTGACGTCAGCTGGCGTTGATATTTGATTGGTTTTAGGCATTAACAAACCGAAATTCAACATTAGCTTAACATCATGATATGGCATCCATTAGGCATGGGACGATAACCGTTTTCAAGGTATACCGCGGTTTGGAAAAGTCAAGGTTTTAAAACCGTCATATTTTTCTTTAATACCGTTTCTAAGGTATGTGTAATATATAATTTTTTTTGTTTGTTTTTTTGTTTTTTAGGACAACAGTACGTCCAGCAGAAAAAATATCCAAAGATGTAATTTTAAATTGTAAAGAAATCTGTGTTTGAGAAACTAATGAAGACAGCAGAAGTCAATGATTAATTTGAATTATTTAGTCTGACATGTTTATTGTTTTCAAAAATGTCAAATTTCAGTTTCAAAGGGGAAAAAAGTTTTAGGTTTTGACCCAGACATTTAAAAATAATATATTTTAGAGCAGTAATCACAATACCGTAATACCGTGAAACTGTGATATTTTTATCCAAGGTTATCATACCGTCAGAATCTTATACCGGCCCATGCCTAGCATCCATACAACGTCAAAGTCTAACATCAGTAGACGTTTATCTTTGGTTGGTTTTATGTTGTGTGATCATCTTGACTTCGAAGTCTGACCTCAAACTGACGTTGGTTTCTGACCACAATCCGATTATCATATACAACCAAAATTCGAAGTTAGTCTAACTTTGAAATCCAACGTCAATTTTATGTCTGTGTGATGTCTGAAGCTGCTGGGGTAACACTGGAGTCCTGTACAAAAGGTTTAAATATGTCCAAAATCAGAAAGCATTACAATTTATTTAGAATATGCATTTAATATCAGGATCATTTATCGAAGATTTCAATATGGTTAATGTGAGTTAGTTAAACACTTAAGGTCTGTAAACCCCTCCCCTTTCAATAAGCCAGCACTGCTCTGATTGGTCAGCTGGCCAAAGTCTGTTTTGATTGGTCTTTACATTTGAAATTTTCCCATTTCAGAGAGTTCGTATGTTGTGGGTAGGTGAGATTAGGCAAATGTGGTACTTTGATCTTAATAGATTGGTAAAAAATAAAAAAAATAAAATGTAAGCAATTGTTAAGGCGATTCAGAACCGACTCTTTAATTTGAGAGATGATAGGTGCGTACAAAATTGCTTACTAATCAAGTAGGTACTACAGTACATTTAAATCTGAATTTACTACACAACAATTAGAAAAGTATGTACTATATAGTATGAGCATTAGTAGAATTCAGATGCATGTGGGTAGGTGGGATTATGCAAATGTGGAACTTTTATCCTGTTTATATATTTGTATCAAGTAAAAAAAAAATATATATAACGACTTAAAGCGATTCAGAGCCGATTCTTTCATTTGAGAGACAATGGCTGCTTCTGAATCCGCCTACTACTCAAGAAGGTACTACATTTGAATCAGAATTTACTACACAACCATTAGAAAAGTTTGTGCTGAATAGTATAGACTTAAGATGATGGCTGCATCTGACTCTGAATTCACCTACTACTCAAATAGATACTACATTTGAATCTGAATTTACTACACAGCCATTTGAAAAGTATGTACTATATAGTATGAGTAGTATTAGTAGAATTCGAATGTAGGTGGGTAGGTGGGATTATGCAAATGTGGTACTTTGGTCTTGTTGATATATTTGTATCAAGTAACAAATCCCAAAAATATAACAAGGTGATTCAGAGCTGACTCTTTCATTTGAGAGATGATAGCTGCTTCTGAATCCGCTTTCTACTCAAATAGGTACTACAGTACATGTGAATCTGAATTTACTACACGACCATTAAAAAAAGTGTGTGCTCTATAGTATGAGTAGTATTAGTAGAATTCAGATGGATGTGGGTAGGTGGGATTATGCAAATGTGGAACTTTTATCCTGTTTACATATTTGTATCAAGTAAAAAAAATAAATATATATAACGACTTAAGGCGACTCTTTCATTTGAGAGATGATGACTACATTTGAATCCGCCTACTACTCAAGAAGGTACTACATTTGAATCTAAGTTACTACACGACCATTAGAAAAGTTTGTGCTATATAGTATAGACTTAAGGTGATTCAAAGCTGACTTGTTTTGAGAGAGACGATGGCTGCGTCTGACTCTGAATTCACCTACTACTCAAATAGATACTACATTTGAATCTGAATTTACTACACAACCATTTGAAAAGTATCTACTATATAGTATGAGTAGTATTAGTAGAATTCGGATGTAGGTGGGTAGGTGGGATTATGCAAATGTGGTACTTTGATCTTGTTGATAGATTGGTATCAAGTAAAAAATTCAAAACTATTACAAATTGTTAAGGTGATTCAGAGCCGACTCTTTCATTTGAGAAAGAATACGTCTGAAATTACCTACTACTCAAGTAGGTACTACATTTGAATTTGAATTTACTACACAACCATTAGAAAAGTATGTACTATATAGTATGAGTAGTATTAGTAGAATACAGGTGTAGGTGGGATTAAGCAAATATGGTACTTTGATCTTGTTGATATATTTAACCAATCCCCAAAAATATATAACGAATCCCAAAAATATAAAGGCTTAAGGCGATTCAGAGCCGACTCTTTTTTTTGAGAGACAATGGCTGCGTCTGAATTCACCTACTACTCAAATAGATACTACATTTGAATATGAATTTACTATATGACCATTGGGAAAGTATGTACTATATAGTATAAGTAGTATTAGCAGAATTCAGGTGTAGGTGGGTAGGTGGGATTATGTAAATGTGGTACTTTGGTCTTGTTGATATATTTGTATCAAGTAAAAAATATCAAAAATATAACAAAGCAATTCAGAGCCGACTATTTCATTTGATAGACGATGGCTGCGTCTGAATTCACCTACTACTCAAATAGGTACTACATTTGAATTAGAATTTACTATACGACCATTAGATGTATGTACTATATTGTATGAGTAGTATTACTAGAATTCGGGTGTACTACATCTGTTTTTTTGTCGTTATCACATGACCTATCTGTGTCAGTTGCGTCGCTTCACCCCCATTTATTAATTCTCTCGCATTGTGTTCATTGGATGCACACTACACAATCTCACCTCAGAAATCTACTACTCTGGAATTAGTAGGTCATCCGGCTACTTCTCGCCTACTGAGTTTCAAATACTATTAATTCAGACATGCTACTCGGCTCACATACACTCTCAGAAATAAAGGTGCAAGAGCTGTCAATGGGGTGGTACCTTTTCAAAACGTATACATTTGTAACTAAAGAGTCCTTATTAATACTTCAAGGGTACATGTTAGTACCTAAAAATTACAAAAGTGTCAATTTTTAGGTACTAATATATACCCTTGAGGTACCAATATAGATCATTTAAGTACAAATATCCACCTTTTGAAAAGATGCCGACCCAGTACACTCTTACTGTACGTTCACACCGAAAACGGCAAGAGCGTCAAAGTAGCCGGAAGTCATTCATTTTCAATGGGAGCCGGCGGCGATAAGCGGTGAGGAGCAGCGCGGTGCGTCTTCGCCGGTGTGAGCGTCGAGGAGAGTTGAAATCAAGTCAACTTTATGGTAATGAGCTATGACGCGATTTGGCGGCAAGCAATCAGAATGTAGAAGTCCACCGCTTGAGAGGAGTCAGAGAACACAGTCACTGTGAACTTTGGTTCCGACCACAGTTGTTCCCAAGGGTTTAATTATTGCGGTCGCTGGATTTCCAATTATTTGCAATGTTTTCTTACTGGAACGTAGATTAAAAAAGTTACTGGCGAGTTACTGATGTGCTTCAATGTTATATATAATTTTTTTCTTTAAAAAAGCGGGAATTTCATGCGACAATACAAAACAGTATTGCTGCTTCAGAATATTTCAGACATATGGACACATCGTGGAGCAAAGCCACACCACATGCAACTAGATCTTCCGTAGTTAAGTGAATTTGATTATAAGTGTGCAACATATTCACGCTAGAAAGCATGTTTTATGCGGGAATGTAACTGATATGATATGCAGCAACGGCTTCTTTAAATACGAAATCAATGTTTAGCGAATTTTGACGCTCTCGCCGCCGGAGCTCAAGGCAGACAGCGTTGTGGCCAGGGCGGCCAGAGTGACCTTTGACGCTCTCGCTGCTTTCGGTGTGAACGTACAGTTATACCTTTATTTCTGAGAGTGTACTGTTTTTTACACACTATATAGTAAGGAAGTCTGCATTTTGGACACCGCCAGTATCTTTATTTATTATTCAATAACAACTTTGCGGACTGTTTACATTAAAGGACAGCTACCTTACAAATTGCAAATACGCTATATTTTTTTAAATCCATATGAGCTGCTCTTTAAAGAATTTAGACCTTGGTGTTGCAATCACTCTAAATGATGCCAACATCGTAAAAGCATTTCACATTTTTTCAGTTTAGTCGTATTAGCTTACACTTGTCATAGAACATACCACTCAAGTGTGCTGGCCGATAATCAGAACTTACCAGAAACACATGCCGACCGAATGAACAGTGTTAAGGGAGGTGTTGACACCAGCTGCTAAGAAGGCCAAACAGCTGCAGCGCGTCTCCATCACAAAACTCCCAACATGACACCAGTTCAGTAAATGTGAACCGCAGTTAGCTAACGCTCATGTGTACGCAGCGTTTACACAGTCACCTATAAATCATAACAGCTGAAATGTTTGTCTTCCGAACGTAATATGCAAAGTCAGGGTGCGTTTGGCTGATTGCAATGAATGCCACCACTTGAAAGCTTTTCAAACACCGCAGGCCATGTCTTACATCGTGAAAGCATTCAAAAACAATCCAACGTTCACCGCGGTTATCCAGATGCAAGGGTCGGAGATGGAGGGGTCTAGGGGGAACATCTGGAGGCAATTGGACAGCATTAAGGTTTAGACGCTCTTCTTTGAAAATCCCGTGTGGATTTCGTTTGCTGGCACGCCGCCTCCTAAGCCATCCTGAGTCCATCAACTTGGGTAGCTCTTCTGAAACGCCAGAGAAATATGTACGCTCATAATGTCATGTTCTGTTGATTGATTCCATAAGGATAGCATGTCATTTTGCACAATGCGTTGCCAACAATTCAGTGCAGTAAGAGCAACTGCTTTAAAGTGGCTTTTACCTTTTTTTTATTGTAGCCAGTATTGTGTCTCCAGAGGCATGCATGCACATGTTTCGATCTCAAACAAAAGTCACACAGTTCATAGTGTATGAATGGAAAAAACGTTCGATTCAGCTTCTAAGCCTACTATGAAGTAAACAAAGTATATCAGACCCTGTTTACACATGCATTTTGGTCGCACTTTATTTTAAGGTACAATTCTCACTATTAACAAACCAATAACTATGACTTTTAGCTCAATAAACTCCTAATTTGTTAGGATAATAGGTAGCAGTAGGTAAGGTTTAGGTATTGAGTACACTCTCAGTAATAAAGATATACGTGAGCTGTCACTGGGGTGGTACCTTTTCAAAAGGTATGCATTTGTACTTAAAGGGTCCATATTGGCACCTCAAAAGTATATATTAGTACCTACAAATTTTAAGAGGATCACTTGTGTACTTTTTAGGTTCTAATATGTACCTTTGAGGTATTGATATGGTCCTTTTAGGTACAAATTTGTACCTTTTGAAAAGGTACCACCCCAGTGACAGCTCACGTACCTTTATTTCTGAGAGTGTAGGGATTATAGAATAAGATCATGCAGAATACATACTTGATAAGTACAAATAAACAGTCAATATCTTAATAATAGGCAGCTAATTATTGGTACTTGAACTAAAGTGTTACCTGTCTTTTGAGACCACTTGTGTTTGCATTTCGCAGAGAGCGTTCTTATTTAATCACACTCCAGGCACAAGAAAGGAGCACAATTGAAAGCAAGCAAATGAAAAGATCATTTCTATTGCAATTCATTTGTTTTTGCTGTCGGTTTAAATGCATTCATCCGATAAAGCATTTGCATTGTTAAATCAGTCTAATCAAATGCATTTTCGACTACCTTTGAAAGCATGCAAAATCTTTTATACCAGAATTGAGTGTCGTCTATTTGTAATATCATTGAACAAAACAATGCATCTTGAAATTATACGTAAATGTGGCCTCATGGTCTGTTAACTCATTGATATTCTCTAGTTGGAGGTCAAAGACCCCAAGAATGACAGCCCACACTGTAAAACTGATCTGTTAATTAACCGTTTTCATACTTTTTTATGCTTCACAAGTGTTATTTACACTTATTTACAGTTGTAAATCTCTTTATGGGACAGTTGTAAATCATTTTTTATGGGAAAATAAAAAACAAAGTGACTTTTAGTGACATTTTAGTAGTTTGAAATAGTATAATGTATAAGAAATAATATGTAGATAGATAAATAAGTCAGAAAATGTACTGGTTGTTTATTATAAGGTTTTTGTAGCGTAATATACAACACCAACCCAGACAATATATCAGTTTAAACTATTAAAAATGTTCATAAAAGTCACTTTTTGAAACGGCTCAACGTTAAATGTTGCTGACGAAAGATCAAAAGCATAAAATCATGCATCACAAAATCTGGAAAACTGTTAAATTATGGATATGTTTGCTCACCTAATGAAATATTTTGGGTAAATATGTCAATGCAAACTAGCCATTAAGTGGATTGGTGGATGCAAGCTAAAAGAGCACCTCTGTTATCAGTACTCAGTGGTGGAAAGAGTACTGAAAAATCATATTCAAGAAAACTTACTCAATACAATTGTGCAAGTAGAGTAAAAATATCTGTTGTAAATATTACTCAAAGTAGGAGTAAAAAGTAGGCCTTATACGAGTACCCAATAGTAGTGAGTATTAAACTGTGAAAAGTTTGCATGCAGCTTGTGCATGTTTGTTTGAAAGCGTAACATTCTGTAGTGCATTTAGTGATTAAGACCTTTTGATGATTTCATGTCATCATACAGTCCAAATCCATCATCTTCTCATCAGCGATTTGCAGTCTAAACAGACTAAAGTCTCTTGGGTGATGTAAAGATTTTAGACATCTTCTTGGACACTTTCCAAGCATGTCTTGAAATTTTTATTATGATGCTAAATTATTATTATGTAATTGGACTGGATTTGAGGCGCAGTGGGTAGCACAATCTCTTCACAGCAAGACGGTTGCTGGTTCGAGCGCCGGCTGGGTCAGTTGGCATTTCTGTGTGGAGTTTGCATGTTTTTCCCATGTAGGCATGGGTTTCCTCCTGGTGGTCTGGTTTCCCAGACAAGTCCAAAAACATGTGGTATAGGTGAATTGGGTAAGCTAAATTGTCCGTAGTGTATGTGTGTGAATGAGTGTGTGTGGATGATTCCCAGTGATGGGTTGCAGCTGGAAGGGCATCCGCTGTGTAAAAAATAGGCTGGATAAGTTGGCGGTTCATTCCGCTGTGGCGACCCCTGATTAATAAAGGGACTAAGCCGAAAATAAAATAAAAGAATTGACTGGAATTGAATGACTGATTAAGCCAATTCCTATAGACAAGAATAAAATTAAGTAGTGACTGCAGGTTGAAGGAAAATAATGGAGTAAAAGTACTGACGCAGCACTAAAAATGTACTCAAGGGAAAATAAAAGTACTTGTACTACAAAGTAAATTACAATTCCTGAGAAAAACTACTCCATTACAGTTGGTTACTTTACACCACTGTCAGCACTGAGGAGCACAGCGTGCCACTCTGAACATTGTGTTAAATGGTGCATTGGCTGGTGTGAAGGCTGTTGCTAATCTCAGGCCAATCCTTTAGGAGTTAAAAGCTCAGGGAGTTGTAAGCCTCCTTGGCCTCCAGTCTTAGATGATGTGCGTAGGTGGTGCACAAGCCCGAATGTCGAGGCCACTGACACAGTGCTGTGAGAGATTAACACCTGTCAGACACGGACATGCTACTGTGTAGCTCCGAGGTTAAATCCAGAGTGCAAAATGAAATAAAAATGCAATGAAATACTAAACAAAGCACCCTACGTCTTTCAGAAAGACTTGATTGGTGTTACTAAAATGAAGGAAACCTCAAGTGTTTATGAGGATTAATCCCGAGGCAAGCACAGAGCTGTGCATCGAGTGGCCTAAACCAGTTAAAGGAGATCAGGGAGCAGATTTTGACGCCTAATGCTCCCTTGTCCTGGAATACGAGTTCACTGAGAGTGCTGTTTTATGTCCCTTCATATTATGTCATTTTCAGATGCTAACCGATATAGCAAAGAGCTTTTGTTTCCCAATGAAAAGAGCTGCTAATTTAGAATAGGTCCGTGCATTGATATCACAAGACTCAGGTTATATAAAAAGCGATTCCTCTTTTGCTGAGATCAGACTGATTGCGGAGGACAGTCTGTGTGTGTGTGAATGAAAGGAATTTCTTGAGGTGCTTTTCTTCCGAGGCCGATGGACTTGTGAGCTCTTAAACAATGCTGGCCTGTGTTTGAGATGAATGTATTTAGTCAAGGCGGTTATCTATCGCTTTTAACCCATCACTTTTGGCTGCAGAGGAGCCCTCCTAGAGTAAACAGGAGCCACGGGTGATTTTTAAAAACAATATATCCCTCTGATCCCGTAAAGATCAGTCCACTCCTAGAGCAAATCTCGATTTGGTCTCAACCCGACACACATGTGACGAACTTTTAATGTGCGGTATGTGTTGTTCATTGCATAATTTGAACACCCTCGAGTCATGCAGTCGTGCTAACAATGCAGAGTCTCGGTGTGCTTGTACTTGTCCAACAGCTAATTGCTTTTGGTAATCGAATGACTTTTCGTAATTATTTAAAGTCTTCCTTCTCCGACCTAGTTTAAATGGATTAGGGCATCAGCAAATTTGGGCATTCCCAAGAAAGCAACCGAGTCAATTAGCGGCTCTGTCAGCTGACTTGGCCAATCAATGAACTTACAGTGTCATTCCAGGCGCAGGCTTGGTGTGGTTTGGCTCGCGGTTGTGTTTGTGAAATTACCACCCAGGGAAATGGTCAAAATCATGCACGGCTGAAAATCATCCAGTACTTTCATTTCATGCTTAATTTGGGTCAGGCGTACAAGTCTGTGTGAGTAATTTATAACGCTGTGTCTGGTTGTACTGTAGTGGTCACTTTTTTACAATGTGAGGTTCCAAAAGAAGGGCGATGCAATGCCATTGAAGAACGGTTTTGGGTTCCCTACATTCAAAAAATTACTTTTTCTGCTTGCTACTACTTATTTAAAATGAGTTGAAACAACACAATTCTTTAGTTTTTTTAGGGACACAGCTTAAATGTTTTATGTTCAATCCACTTAAATTTGTAAAAAAGCAGCTAAGTTAACTTGATTTGTGTTGGAAACTTGAAGAAACTGTGTGAAACCCAGCATTTTTACAGTGTACACTGCATTTATTTTGTTGCTTGTTCAAACTACTTAATTAAAATAAGTTGAAACAACACAATTATTTAGTTTTTGTTTAGAGGGACAACTTAAATGTTTTAATTTCAATCCACTTAAATGTGTAAAAATGGTTGTTAACTTATCGATTTGTGTTGGGAACTTGAAGGAACTGTGTGAAATCGAGCATTTTTTACAGTGTACACTGCATTTATTTTGTTGCTTGTTCAAGTTCAAACTACTTATTTAAAATGAGTTGAAACAACACAATTCTTTAGTTTTTTTTAGGGGCACAGCCTTAATGTTTTATGTTCATTCTACTTAAATTTGTAAAATAGTTAAGTTAACTTATTAATTTGTGTTGGAAACTTGAAGAAACTGTGTGAAACCCACCATTTTTACAGTGTACACTGCATTTATTTTGTTGCTTGTTCAAACTACTTAATTAAAATGAGTTGAAACAACACAATTCTTAAGTGTTTTTAGGGGCACAGCTTACTGTAAATGTTTTATGTTCAAACCACTTAAATTTGTAAAAATGGTTAAGTTAACTTATCGATTTGTGTTGGGAACTTGAAACCCAGCTTTTTTTTTACAGAATACACTCCATTTATTTTGTTGCTTGTTCAAACTCCTTATTTAAAATGAGTTGAAACAACACAATTCTTAAGTTTTTTTAGGGGCACAGCTTAAATGTTTTATGTTCATTCTACTTAAATTTGGTAAATAGTAAACTCATCGATTTGTGTTGGAAACTTGAAGAAACTGTGTGAAACCTAGCATTTTTACAGTGTACACTGCATTTATTTTGTTGCTTGTTCAAACTACTTAATTAAAATGAGTTAAAACAACACAATTCTTTAGTTTTTTTTAGGGGGACAACTTAAATGTTTTAATTTCAATCCACTTAAATTCGTAAAAATGGTTGTTAACTTATCGATTTGTGTTGGGAACTTGAAGGAACTGTGTGAAATCGAGCATTTTTTACAGTGTACACTTCATTTATTTTGTTGCTTGTTCTAGTTCAAAATACCTATTTAAAATAAGTTGAAACAACACAATTCTTAAGTTTTTTAGGGGCACAGCTTAAATGTGTTATGTTCAATCAACTTAAATTTGTAAAAAAAAAAATGGTTAACTTATCAACTTGTGGAGTTGACACTTATTTAAAATGAGTTGAAACAACACGATTCCTATTTTTATTTATTTATTATGGGGGGGACTTAATTGTGTGGAACCCAGCATTTTTGTTTACAACCACTTACCTTAAGAAAACAACCCAGGCTCATTCTGAAAACATACCCTTGTATACATTTCTAGAGAGCACCAAATACATCCCAGGAGCTACGTTTTTTTGCAGTTTTTGTTTTCGCAAATCCACCAGAGGCCACTGTGTAGGCTTTTTGAGATCTCAAATTTCTCTGGCGAGTGCCATTTGCGCCTGTAGTTCTCATGTAAATCAACCAGAGGCCGCTGTCGACTGACTGACTAACCGATCGACTGACCAACCCTCCTCTTTCCCTAAACCCAACCAATAGTGTTTACAAAGCACCGATTGACCCGCCCACCCACTTTCCTAAACCGAACTGACAGTTTTAAAAAGCGATCCAGAAAAAGAAAAGCCCTTGCCTTTTTTTACCACGTTTTTCAGATTTAACCACATTCTCACCCTGTTGTTTACTTGTTTATTTTATTTTTTTGGCTTCTGTTTTTGTCTTACCTGCTTTCTGGAACTGTTTTCCGCCAAACTCGAACCCCGTCATCACGGTCAACTCCACTCCACGTCTCAAGTCTCCCGACATACATGGCGAGCTACTGGACAAACTGGTAACAGCCGACCATACATGGTTAACCGGTCAGCCAGTAAGCATGAAAAGGAATGGCTTCATACCGCGTTCATTTTAAAGTTGAAATGCAGCCATACTGTATGTACTTCTGGCTACATAATTCTTGCTCTCCAGAATTGTTTATAGGGCTACGTTTTCAGAATGAGCCTACCTAAAAAAAAAGTAAATCCAATGAATGATTTTTTGTTAGTGCATATCTTCTTAGTGTTTAAAGAACACTCTAAAAAGTTATTGTATTGACATCAGTGGTTTCCTGAAGAACTTTTAACAACCTTCCCATTGCACCAGATTGTTTTTATTGCGGAAAAGTTAGATTTTTTTCTATGTTACTTTTAGGATCTGCTTATTGAACGTCCTTTATTTATTTTTTTAGAAGTGAATGTTGCAAAACCTTTAACCAAGAACAAATATGAAACACAACATGACGTGTATCGAGGCCTCTCAATTTATTTGTTTTCCCCCTTGACTTTTATTGTATTAAGGGATTTACTGAGGCCCACAGTGAGTTTGGCTTTTGCTTTTTGTTATTCCATCTGTTTTAAACAGACTAAACTGCAACCACCCTTAAATACACGTTGGACCCCTGCGATAATATCAATATTATTTTATCCAAAAAAATCTGTTTGCATATTATTGCAAAAATAAAAAAATAAAATCACTTAGTTTGTGTATTATTTACAGACATATCCACTGTATGACTTGGAATATAATGCACAAGATTGATCTTTTTCTTTAGTGCTTGCATTATTTATATTATAAAATATTTTGTATTGTTTTTATAAGCTCTTAGCAGCTTAAATAAAAAAAATATTAAATACACATTTAAAATATATATTTATTTTACATTTAACATACATTTTATCATACATTTTACATTTTTAAGTATGCGAAGAGTTCAGATGCAAAAATCTCTAAATGCCGTCTGAAATTTTCTTCTAAAATGAGCATTTTTATCAGGCTCCTGTGTGTAGGTTCGGAAATGTTACTTTTATGGCAAAGGATAAGTCCTTTTCATAGTCTTTAAAGTGAAATAACTCAACATAAACAAATGAGGCTGAGAAAAATTTTGATTTTCAATGGAAAATCACTTTTCTACATTGATGGATAAGTAACCGCACGAGCATTGCCAACAAACAGCGTGTGTTTATGTGCATGGAAATGTATCATCCTCCCACCCTGTTAAATTTGATCTAATCCATGTCCTGAAACACACCCCCTCTTCTGCTTTCATTTATTCTAATGACTTGACTTGAATGACTTGTTCTGGGAGCACTGTACAAATATGGCTGTGCTATTGACGCATGCTCAGGGTCCATATGCGATATCTAGTGTATATATCTATGATTAGTTTGAACAAGCAACAAAATATGTGAAGTTTTATTAACTATTAATATATATAAAAAAAATATAAAAATTAATTGTATTTTATTAACGTCTACCCCTACCCTAACCCTTAACACAACCATCACAGTAATGTAAAAACAGATCTGGATCTGGAGTCTTCTCTATTAGTATAGTTGATGAAGCATTTGGATGGATGATAACAGGCTCAGAAGGCCCCTACTGGCCCATATCTATCAGCTGATAACCACTGACGCCAATTCAGTCAAGTGATAACCACTGACGCCCATTCAATCGAGTTAGAACCACTGATGCCCATTCAATCTAGTTAGAACCACTGACACCCATTCAATCGAGTTATAACCACTGACGGCCATGCAATCGAGTTATAACCACTGACGCCCATTCAATCGAGTGATAACCACTGACGCCCATTCAATCGAGTTATAACCACTGACGCCCATTCAATCGGGTTATAACTTCTGACGCCCATTCAATCGAGTTATAACCACTGACGCCCATTCAATCGAGTTATAACCTCTGACGCCCATTCAATCGGGTTATAACTTCTGACGCCCATTCAATCGAGTTATAACCACTGACGCCCATTCAATCGAGTTATAACCACTGACGCCCATTCAATCGAGTGATTACCACTGACGCCCATTCAATCGAGTTATAACCACTGACGCCCATTCAATTGAGTGATTACCACTGACGCCCATTCAATCGAGTGATTACCACTGACGCCCATTCAATGGAGTGATTACCACTGACGCCCATTCAATCGAGTGATAACCACTGACGCCCATTCAATCGAGTGATAACCACTGACGCCCATTCAATTGAGTGATTACCACTGACGCCCATTCAATCGAGTGATAACCACTGACGCCCATTCAATGGAGTGATTACCACTGACGCCCATTCAATCGAGTGATAACCACTGACGCCCATTCAATTGAGTGATTACCACTGACGCCCATTCAATCGAGTGATTACCACTGACGCCCATTCAATTGAGTGATTACCACTGACGCCCATTCAATCGAGTGATAACCACTGACGCCCATTCAATCGAGTGATAACCACTGAGGCCCATTCAATCGAGTGATAACCACTGACGCCCATTCAATCGAGTGATTACCACTGACGCCCATTCAATCGAGTGATTACCACTGACGCCCATTCAATCGGGTTATAACTTCTGACGCCCATTCAATCGAGTTATAACCACTGACGCCCATTCAATCGAGTGATTACCACTGACGCCCATTCAATTGAGTGATTACCACTGACGCCCATTCAATCGAGTGATAACCACTGACGCCCATTCAATCGAGTGATAACCACTGAGGCCCATTCAATCGAGTGATAACCACTGACGCCCATTCAATCGAGTGATTACCACTGACGCCCATTCAATCGAGTGATTACCACTGACGCCCATTCAATCGGGTTATAACTTCTGACGCCCATTCAATCGAGTTATAACCACTGACGCCCATTCAATCGAGTGATAACCACTGACGCCCATTCAATCGAGTGATAACCACTGACGCCCATTCAATCGAGTTAGAACCACTGACGCCCATTCAATCTAGTTATAACCACTGACGCCCATTCAATAGTTAGAACCACTGACGCCCATTCAATCTAGTTATAACCACTGACGCCCATTCAATAGTTAGAACCACTGACGCCCATTCAATCTAGTTATAACCACTGACGCCCATTCAATAGTTAGAACCACTGACGCCCATTCAATCAAGTTATAACCACTGACGCCGATTCAATCGAGTTAGAACCACTGACGCCCATTCAATTGAGTTATAACCACTGACGGCCATTCAATCGAGTTATAACCACTGACGTCCATTCAATCGAGTTATAACCACTGACGTCCATTCAATCGAGTTATAACCACTGACGCCGATTCAATCGAGTTAGAACCACTGACGCCCATTCAATCGAGTGATAACCACTGACGCCCATTCAATCGAGTGATAACCACTGATGCCCATTCAATCGAGTTATAACCACTGACACCCATTCAATCGAGTTATAACCACTGATGCCCATTCAATCGAGATAGAACCACTGATGCCCATTCAATCGAGATAGAACCACTGACGCCCATTCAATCGAGTGATAACCACTGACGTCCATTCAATCAAGTTATAATCACTGACACCCATTCAATCGAGTTATAACCACTGATGACCATTCAATCGAGTGATAACCACTGACGCCCATTCAATCGAGGGATAACATTTGAAGCAGGTAAGCTGAGTATGAACTATTGAATTATAAGTGAGCGTAGCATTAACATACTGCTTTTTCATTTGTGAATTTATAGGATTAAACAAAAAACTCTGTTTTTCGGCACCTTCTGGAATGTTTTATCTGCTGTTCATGCAGGAAGAGATACGACTGCACATCTGTGCTCCAGTGAGACACGAACTTCCTGCATTTATGCAGCATGACACAGCACATAAATGTCATTTTTGATATGAGTTTGATGCTTTAGCAAAGCCTCAAACTGCAAACTGATGATAGCAAGAGATCGCATTATCCGTGCTGTCCAGAAGGTCCCTGACAATGTTTGCAGCACATAAAGAAACTCAGCTAAGTATTTGAGAGCAGTTAAGAGGATGCAAAGGATTATCTATTCAAACATGGTCGAAACGGATTCAATCTCAGAGCTGAAACTATTTGTTTTGTGCTATAGATGACACTTTAAGAGAAGGGAGTTGACTGGAACGTGCTTGTTATGGGCAATTTTTGCAGCTTAATGAAGAAGAACCCTTTTAAAAGCTTACCGGACGTATACAAACATAGCCGAGCATTTGATCGCACTTAAGAGGATGAAAAAGATTATCCGTTCAACCCTGGTGTCCAGTTCCAAGTAAATTTCCACCCGCCGTTCACCTGAACGAGCCCAAATCAGCAGAGTAATTGACATTCATTCCAGTGTCTTGTGCTTTTGTACACTTTCTCTCAGGGGATATGCAGTTCATTGGGTGTACAGTAAGGGTAAGAGTAGTGCTGGGTGAACGGATGAAGAAATAGGATTTGATTTAATGTACATCTAAGTTGTTTTCTATTACATTACAAGTCAGTTTATTTTGCGGCTATATTTGTAACACTTTCAGACAACTATATCAGGCATACAATAAAAGTCATCCCTATTTGAATGAGAGAATATAGTGAAATATACATCATACACTACCTGACAGAACTCTTGTCGTCGATCCCAGTTGTAAGAGCAACAAATAATCATTTGACTTCTAGTTGGTCATTTGGAAAAGTGGCAGAAGGTCGATTTTTCTGATGAATCATCTGTTGAACTGCATCCCAATCATCACCAATACTGCAGAAGACCTATTGGAACCCGTATGGACCCAAGATTCTTACAGAAATCAGTCAAGTTTGGTGAAGGAAAATTCATGGTTTTTGGGTTACATTTAGTATGGGGGAGATCTGCAGAGTGACATTTGTGCTGCCCGTTACATTACAAACCACAGGAGAGGGCAAATTCTCCAGCAGGATAGCACTGCTTCTCATACTTCAGCCTCCACATCAAAGTTCCTGAAAGCAAAGAAGATCAAGGTGCTCCAGGATTGGCCAGCCCAGTCACCAGACATGAACATTATTGAGCATGTCTGGGGTAAGATGGAGGAGGAGGCTTTGAAGATAAATCCAAAGAATCTCGATGAACTCTGGGAGTCCTGCAGGAACGCTTTCTTTGCGTGGTTGCTCAAGGCCGATTCACCCTGCTTTGACTGAACTCTTGGAATTTCTAGTTTATAAGATCCTGAGTGATCTGTTAGGTTTGTATTCAGTGAGCATATCTGTAATGTATTGAGCTCCTAGGGCATTTAGTGATTTATAGACAAGTGATAATACTTTAAAATCTTTTCTGAATGTCACTGGGAGCCAGTGTAAAGACCTCAGGACAGGTGTGATGTGCTCTGAGTTTCTGGTTCTGGTCAGAATCTTGGCCGCAGCCAGGAGTTAAAATGTATTATTTTTTATTTAACATATTAAGTTTTAGTTATGATACACCCAAAATCATTACGCATAAATCCGCAGATTTTTCACTATAGATAGAATAAATTCTGTCTGGCCCTACTAATAACTAATAGCTTTTAACAGTTAAACTTAAGTGTTTTTAAATATGTGTATTTAATTGTAGAAGACTTTCTCTCATTCACAGCTAGTATAATGAATGATTTACAGTTGAAGTCAGAATTATTAGCCCCCCTTTGAATTTTGTTTTCTTTTTTAAATATTTCCCAAATGATGTTTAACAGAGCAGGGAAATTTTCACAGTATTTCCTATAATATTTTTTGCTTCTGGAGAAAGTCTTATTTCATTATTTCAGCTAGAATAAAAGCAGTTTTTAATTTTTTTAAAAAAATTTTAAGGTCAATATTATTAGCCCCTTTCAGCTATTTTCTTTTTTCGATAGTCTACAGAACAAACCATTGTTATTCAATAATTTGCCTAATTACCCTAACCTGCCTAGTTAACCTAATTAACCTAGTTAAGTGTAAATGTCACTTTAAGCTGTATAGAAGTGTCTTGAAAAATATCAAGTCAAATATTATTTACTGTCATCATGGCAAAGATAAAATAAATCAGTTATTAGAGATGAGTTATTAAAACTATTATGTTTAGAAATGTGCTGGAAAAATCTTCTCTTTTAGGAAAAAAATAAACAGGGGGGCTAATAATTCAGGGGGGCTAATAATTCTGACTTCAACTGTATGTATACTAACAGGCCAAAAAAAAAGGCCTCATAAAAAGCGTTTCATTGCCTGGAATTTGTTTTTTTGACCTTCTTTTGATTCGTGTCAGGTTTACCGCCTGAGGAGTGTCTGCAAACGCCATTTATTTGTGTCGAGCTAATTTTACTGAAGAATTGAAATTCGATTTGGCTAATCAAATTTAAGCGCATTAGCTGAGTCTGAAATTAGGCTAAATTCTTTTACAGCAATTTGTATTCTATCATTTAATCAGTACTTCAGTATATTGCACTTATTGTGAACTCCAGAGGCGAAAAAAATGGGTCAATAAAATGTGTCATTTTCTGCGCCGCTGCCCGTAAGGTGACTTTGACCATCTTTTAACGCATTGACATAATTGCAAGCATCTCCTCTTGCCAAAAAAAGCGAAATCAGCGACGCTTATTGACTGATAATGAGGTCAAAGTGATTAAAAGTCTCCTTTAAATGCGTCCGATTCACACTCCCTCATTTGCTCATCTCCAGATTTCCATAAACAGCAAAGGTCAATGGTGTTACAGTATAAACAAACAATCGACAACATGCACCAATGCATTTATATTTAACACAATCCAGGTGAACTACTCAGGACTACTCAGAAACAAAGCATGCATCCAGAACAAGAGGACTTTGTGTTTATTTTCATTACTGAAGTCTAATTTAAAATGCTCATTTATGTAACAAACCAAGCATCTCATGATATTATCGGCCACCACACTGAGACCTTTCAAACCCTGTGGTTCTTGGAAAGCATGACTTGTGGTTGTGGACAGAGATGTAGGAGCACTCGGGGCTGATTGGAGATCAGGGAAGAGCGCTGGCTATTTATTTCTCTTTGATGTACTGAACGTGTAGCTGCTGTAACCTCTGCAATTCCTCTGTCTTGCTGGATGAGACTCATCATTAGTCGTCAGCTTTGGCTTTTTTGCACTGAACTCTGTAGTTTAAGTCTAAATTACTACTGAGCTGCTCGTTAGTTTGGTGTTAAAGGGATAGTTCACCTAAAAATGCTAATCCTGTGATCATTTACTCATTTTTATCTTGTTCCATACTAGTTTGGTTTTAGTTGGGAACAAAAGAAGATATTTAGAAAAATTTTGTAAACCTGTAACCATTGACTTCTACAGTAGGAAAAACAAATAGTGTGGAAGTCAATGGTTATAGGTTTACAACATTATTCAAAATATTTTCTTTTGTGTCCAACAGAATATAAAATCTTAAAGTTTGGTTTTAGTTGAGAACAAAATAAGATATTTAGAAAAATGTTGGAAACCTGTAACCATTGACTTCTACAGTAGGAAAAGCAAATAGTGTGGAAGTCAAAGGTTTACAGCATTCTTCAAAGTATCTTCCTTTGTGTTCAACAGAATATAAAACCTCAAAGTTTAGTTTTAGTTTAGAACAAAAGAATATATTTAGAAAAATGTTGGAAACCTGTAACCATTGACTTCCATTGTAGGAAAACCAAATAGTGTTGAAGTCAATGGTTATAGGTTGTACATTCTTCAATATATCTTCATCTGTGTTCAACAGAATATAAAACCTGAAAGTTTAGTTTTAGTTGAGAATAACGAAGATATTTTGAAAAATGTTGAAAACCTGTAACCATTGACTTCAATAGTAGGAAAAACAAATAGCATTATTCATAATAAAGCAGCCTCTTATTTAAATGCACATTTTGTTAGCAAACTAGACAAAGTCTTACAGATTTTACATTACGTCGTTTTAAAACAGCGTATGGTAGTCTGTTTTTTAAATATTCTGTGGCATTGCTATGGAATAAACTACCTGTGAATATTAAAAGTATTACAAATGTGGTTAGTTTTTATTTAAAACCTGAAAGCTGGCTCTTAAGCAGAATAGTATGTTGATTAATACAATGGTTTATTTTTTCTAATGTGATGTCACAATGTACCTGTTATCGGGAGTAGTATAATCTGTACTTCACATCAAGGACCACAATGGAAATAAATTTTGTTTGTAAACCTTATTGTATATATCTTTGAAGAATAAGGTGTATTCACTTATTTTTTTTGTCAAATTAAATTAAATGAAACACCATGGAAGTCAATAGTTATATGTTTCCAAATTTTTCAAAATATCTTCTTTTATGTTCAACAGATATGGTTTGGGAACAAGTGAGTAAATGATGGATTTTTAAATTTATTTTGGGGTGAACTGGCCCTTTAAGATGTTTTGCAGCAGAGACTGTAATTCAGATTCTCTTGCTCAGTTTGATTTCAGATGATCCCAAAACACAAAACAGAGACGTTTAAGTAAAAGTTTGACATTAAAGGGATAGTTTACCCAAAAATGACACAATTTTGTGATCATTACTCATTTTTATCTTGTTCCATGGCAGTTTGGTTTTGGTTGGGAACAACAAAAAGATACTTTGAAGAATGTTGGAAACCTGTAACCATCCACAGTAGGAAAGCAAACACTAAGTCAATGGTTACCGGTTTCTTACATTCTTTAATTCATCTTCTTTCAACAGAACATAAAACCTCAAGCTGGTTTGGAACAAGTGAGTAAATGATGGCATTTTCAATTTGGGGTGAACTGGCCCTTTAAGATGTTTTGCTTCAGACACCGTAATGCAGATCTTCTTGCTCAGTTTGATTTCAGATGATCTCAAAACAGAGACACTTATGTGAAAGTTTGACTTTAAAGGGATATTTACTCAAAAATGGCACAAATTTGTGATAATTTACTCATTTTTAAAGAAGATATTTCGAAATATGTTGGAAAATCTGTAACCACTGACTTTCACAGTAGTAAAAGCAAATACTATGTAAGTCAATGGTTACAGGTTTACAACATTCTTCAATATATCCTATTTTGTGTTCAACAGAATATAAAACCTCAAACTGGTTTGAACAAGTGCGTAAATGATGGCAGAATTTTTATTTTTGGGTGAACTGTCGCTTTAAGACTCCATAATGCAAATTCTCTTGCTCAGTTTAATTCAGATGTTCCCAAAACACAAAACAGAGATGTTTATGTGAAAGTTTGACATTGAAGGGATAGTTCACCCAAAAAATAAGAATGTTGGGATCATTTACTCGTCTTTAGCTTGTTCCAAACCAGTTTGGTTTTGGTTGAGAACAAAAGAAGATATTTTGACAAATGTTGAAAACCTGTAACCATTGATTTCCTTAGTTGGAAAAGCAAATACAATAAAAGCCAATGGTTACACGTTTCTATTAATGTTCAATATATCTTCTTTTGTGTTATATAACTGGTTTGGAACAAATGATGGGAAGACTTGTATTTTGGGGTGAACTGCCCCTTTAAGATGTTTTGCAGCAGACACTCTAATGCAGATCTTCTTGCTCAGTTTGATTTCAGATGATCCCAAAACACAAAACAGAGACGCTTATGTGAAAGTTTGACTTTAAAAAGGATAGTTTACCCAAAATTAAATATTTTGTGATCATTTACTCATCTTTATCTTGTTCCATGCCAGTTTGGTTTTGGTTGAGAAGAAAAGAAGATATTTTGAAAAATGTTGGAAACCTGTAACCACTGACTTCCATAATAGAAAAAGAAAATACAATGGAAGTCAATGGCTACAGGTTTCTAAAAATGTTTAATATATCTTATTTTGTGTTCAGTAGAATATAAAAACGTCAAACTTTTTTTTAGAGCAAATGATGGCAGAATTTTTTTTTTGGGTGAACTGCCCCTTTAAAATGTTTTACTACAGACTCTCTTGCTCAGTTTGATTTCAGATGATCCCAAAACAGAGACGTTTATGTGAAACACCAAAAGCATGAAAGCAGCAGTCAGTGTATGGTTAGTCAGAAATATATATGTTGGTACTTTAATCGTGTTAAACACTAAAAACAATTGAGTTTGAAACCAAAAATGCTTTGTTGGCAACAACTTGTAATTAAACTAAAAATAACAGAGACTTTCTTTGACGTCTTAGGTTGTCTATGAGAGCCTGTATGAATGCTTTACTTTAGCATGCAATCCCTGCTATTAACAAACCAGTCTTTTAGCTCAATAAACAACAAATTAGCGGCTCGTTAATGCTTATTAATGTGGTAGCTGCAGGTTTAGGCATTGGATAGGATTAGGGATGTAGAATAAGATCAGTACTAACAAACAGCCAATATCTTAGGTTATAACTAGGGCCAGACGGAATCTGCTGACGTTTTTTGCAATTTCTGCGGAGAATTTTGGTAAAAATCTGCGGATTTCTGCGGAATTATTTTGGGAGTCTCATAACTAAAACTTTAATATGTGAAATATGTGTAATTTAAAAACTGAATAAATTCAGATTTACACACATTTACTTAAGTAAATTAACAGAATTAATGATGGGCTAAAAATCTGCGGAAAATCTGCGGAATTCTGCGCGCGCAGATTCCGTGTGGGCCTAGTTATAACCCAATAGTTAATATTGGTAATTAGAAATAAAGCTGTTTTGTACTGTAATGTCACTGTATCATGCAAAGACAGTGGGTTTATTTAAATTATAGCCTCATATAGATCTACTGTATGTAGTTTGAATTGTAATCAAACTGATCAGATGAGGAACCAGGTAACTTCGTTTATATTAATAACAATGTAATTGTATAATGCAGCCAATGACTAAATAAAATAAAAGTCTTGTCCCCCTGTAACACTTCAGGGGGTTTCCGATGAGTTGTGTATAAAGGGACAACTGTGTTATTCTTATGAGCTCATATGCTGGCATGAAGCTGGTGAACTGTCTTTATGGACTGCTGTTTTCTCATTTTTTTGTGCTTTTATTTTGTTTTTTTTGAGAACAAAGAGCTCAGTAAAATTGTATGGATGTTCATTTCTGAATTTAGAGATGGTATTAGTATATTGCCGTAAAGATTATGTATTTTAACTAATTTAACTTCTAATTTAGGGCCCCGTGTTGACTTGGGTTTCCTCTTGGTACTCCGGTTTCCCCCACAGCAGGAGGTGAATTGAATAAGCTAAATTGGCCATAGTGTATGTGTGTGAATGAGTGTGTATTGTATAGTGCTGGGTTGCAGCTGGAAGGGTATCCGCTGCGTAAAACATGTGCAGGAAGAGTTGGCGGTTCATTCCGCTGTGGCGACCCCTGATAAATAAAGATACTAAGCTGAAGGAAAATGAATGAACTTCACAATGGATAGACTTCACTTTGACTATAACAGGCCAATGAGTAATATTCAGTCTTCTGAACTGTAAGTTGTATGTGCATGAGCGATAGGGGTCTGGATGCAGACCTGGTTCAGTTGCAAGCTAATCTGCATGCAATGCCTAATCCCACCCCTCACAGTGACGTCACTAACTCCATTGAGTGCATTGTGTCTGACAGTGCAAGTCTGAAATATGCAGTCTCAGCTTGCAAATCCAAGTCTGCATCCAGATACTATTGGCATGAGCAGTGAATTAACGTCTGCAGTACACTGAATGGCCACCGGTGTCACTATTAACAAGGCTTTCTCAATTCTGCAAATGCCTCTTTAAGTTATGTCGTTGTTGTTGTTGACTAGAAACATGATGCTTCTGATAATTAAAAGATTGTTAACTGATTGCCAGCATTTAATAAATGATAAAACCACACACGTATACGGTAGACCAGTGTTTCTCAACCACGTTCCTGGCGGACCACCAACACTGCATGTTTTGGATGTCTTCTTTCTCTGTCACATCCATTACAAGTCTTTCAGTCTCTGCTAATGAGCTGATGATCTGAATCAGGTGTGTTTGGTGAAGGAGACATGGTAAATGTGCAGAGCTGGTGGTCCCCCAGGAACGTGGTTGAGAAACACTGCGGTAGACCTCAAGTCTTACCTTATTTAGCGTGAGAATCTGCACAGCTCCCAGATGATGGATATTATTAAATGATGCAATGTGGAAAGAAAGGCAGAAGTGTGTTAAAATAATACAGCAGTTCACACAGAAGGGCCTATTAGTGCATGCATTACTCAATGGTAAACTGAGTCATTACTGTATTTGTTTTTTTTATTCATATAAGCTCAGGTTCATTCAAATATTAAAAGCTTTAGATTTTATTAACACACTGATGTGCTTATCAAAATAACCATAAACCAAGATTTATAACCGCTTTAGATGTATTTCTCATTGCTTGTCCGTGCTTAATACAATTTTTTAACAGAGAAATCGAGGAATGCATGCGCAGTTTCCATGCTTTTACAATAAATCCTTCAAAAAGACTCAAAGGAGCTTTAAAGTACAACAAAAGTCGAGTTGTGCATTTTACAAATCAAGCCATAAGTCAAAAGCTCTGGTGCCTTTGAATTATAATTGCAAGGAACCAAGTTCCAGCACAGATATAAAAGTTATAAGGTTGAATAAGTGACGACAGATTACTTTATTGGACGTTTACTCTCATATGACGCACACTAATGGAGCTCCATTGCTTTAGCAGACTTTTCATCACAGGTTTCCCTTTGGGAGTTTTGCACTTTGTGGTTTCGGTTTCATGCTATTGCGCTCAGTCATGAAACAAAACACACACCGGGGCCAAATGGATGCGCCAGGAGCTCAAATAAACATGCCACTGCAAACTTCCTTGTGTATTTGAATGCATGTCACCACACGCCATCTTTCACCACACAACCAGTGGTGGAATGAGCATTGAAAAAACATACTCAAGTGAAAGTACCATTACTTACCCAAAAATGAAGTGCAAGTAGAGTAAAAAAATCTGTTGTAAATATTACTCAAAGTAAAAGTAAAAAGTAGGCCTTATAAAAGTACTCAAAAGTAGTGAGTATTACACTGAAATGCTGACACGTTTACATGCAATTTGTGTGAAAACGTAACATTCTGTAGTGCATTTAGTTTTTGTTTAAGGCCATTTGGTGATTTAAGTCATCATACAGTAGGCTGTAAACAACGTCGGAGTACAAAGTTGAAGATCCAACTGCAGTTTATTAGGAGCATTGTCAGGCAGGAAAAGGTCAAAACAAGGACAGACAGGAGTACAGGTGAATGGTCAAGACAGGCAGCAAAACAACATAAACAAAGAAACAAACAAGGAAGGCAGGGCAAGGAAACGCTTCGTAATGCTCACTTACAGTCTAACAAGACTCAGCAAAGAGTGTGTGTGAATAAGGTGTTTATAGTCCTTGTAATCAGTGCATCATGAACTTCCAGCTAGGAGGGATCAGGAACTGGTGTGTGAGTGCAAAGACTTCTGGGAGTAGTAGTTCATTAAAGTGGCAGATGTGTAGTTTTCCAGCGATCTGCAAATGTTTTTTTTTTCATTAATGACTTGCTGTTTAAACAGTCACTTGTCTATTTTTTTGTGTCTTCTGTGTCTTGAGATTGATTGGACGCAAAACACAGGACTGATTATTCTACTTTAGCCCATAGACAAGAAAAAAAGGAAAATAGTAGAGTAAAAGTACCTAAAAATGTATTCAAGTGAAAGTAAAAGTACACATTTTTAAAAATACTTAGTAAGGTACAATTCTTCAAGTCTGCGTGAACCGGAAGCTGCAACTGATTTTATTTCGTTTTGTGACGCAGTTCCTAAAGAAACGGAATATTAAATAAGCTTACAGTGGGTGTGGCTTGTTTTTTTCTACTGCGAGCTGATTGGATATAGTAAAGTAGGCATTTCATTCACAAAGATCGGTACAAGGGTTTGGGCAGAATTATTACTACCTAACAGACTCCTCCTCCTCACCATTTCTACTTGTTGTCAAAACTGGCAGCTGGAGGGGCGTGGTTAAGTATGTTAGCCCCGCCTAATACCATCAGACAGACGTAATCTGAGAATTTAACTTAGTGCAAACAATTTTTTTCTTAATGACAGACATGAATTGTTCACCACAAAACTAGCAAACAAAATCAATATGCTTAGATTTGATTTCATGTATACTTTAGGAAAACTTGCTCCATTATAGTAATGTGTTACTTCACATCAACTACTAACTACAGTAGTCAACATTTCAAGTGAATCATGACCTTTCATTAAAGTTGTCCTAAAACTATTGAACAACACCCATTCTTGTCCTAGGAAAACATTTTTTGATTCACTTTGAATGTTGACTACTGTATATGCCCTTTCGCCATGCAGATGTGCAGTAGAATCACCACTTTTTTTTTTAATGAATTTTTTTGTCATCAATATCAACAAAGAAAGTGCGTCCCAAATTGCATACTTATGCACTATTCTAGGCCATTTTGTAGTATAAATAGTGTAAGTAGTGCATTCACACTGAAATAAGTACACTTTAAATACCGGGATTCAGTACTTTACGCACTCAACGGCCGCAGTTTTGTTTAAGTAGTGGAAAAGGGCGGAGCTATCAGACACTGATGATTTATTACTTCATTTATTTTGGATTGTGAAAGCAAAATTCTCCTACGACAGTGATTATGCCGCCTTCTGATGGTGAATGCGATTATACTGATGGCAGGTATTATTTGGTAGTTTGGTCATTTATTTCACTAATTCGGCAACCGTCAGACGTCATCTGGGAAACTATTTCTGGTTAGTAAAAAATGTTTGGGTTGACACTACATTCATATACTATGCTGTTGAGTGTGTTAGTGCATAAGTACAGTACATAGTGCATAAGCCATTTGGGATTTATGAGAATTCAATCATGTCTCTAGTTCATTAAAATCATTTTATTTGCTCAAATCGTCTCTTCTGTTTCTCCACAGATCTTACAGGTGAATCTAGTGATGTCCATCTTGCTGTACGTGATGTTCCTCGCGTACCTCTATGGTATCTCCGCCTCTTCGATGGACAAGCAGCGGCCCACGCAGGATCCCATAAACGCGCTCATCATAAAGCTCCTGCAGGCCGAGATCAGCCGTCAGAAGCAGGACGACGTCATTCCCTCCTCCACATTAAATGTGTCCACAGTGGCCGACTACAAGGATCAAGACAATAATACGCCCATGATGGATATTTCGGCGGAGTTATTGCGTCAGCACAAGCGCTACAACTCTCCACGTGTCCTATTAAGCGACCGACCTCCAATGCAACCGCCGGCTCTCTACCTCATGGATAAATTCATCAGCGGGCAGGACTCCAACAAGACACGGCAGAAACGCTTCGCCGAGCACAAGAGCTACAGAGGAGAGTTTTCGGTGTGCGACAGCGAGAGCAATTGGGTTACAAACAGGACCTCGGCGGTGGACATTCTAGGATTTCATGTCACCGTTTTGAAATTCTTCAATGAAAAACTCGAATACAAGCAGTACTTTTACGAGACCAAGTGTAAAACTCCCACTAAATCCCACACCAAGAGCCGATGTTTGGGTATTGATGAGAAGCACTGGAATTCGCAGTGCAAAACCACGCAGAGTTACGTGCGTGCGCTTACTGTGTTGAGGAAGATAGTTTCTTGGAGATGGATAAGGATAGACACGGCATGCGTCTGCGCGCTCTCAAAGAAACATAGAAGGACGTGAAAAATGGTGGAAAAAACACTTTCAATTCTCTATTGTCTTTCTAGTGTTCGCTGGGGGCTGTACATATATAAATTATTATTTAAGTTATATGGAATGCATATAGTTTATACATGTCTATGTATAATGTATAAAGATACTTGTTATTTATTTAAAAGTTATAAAATCATTGGAAAAAAAAGAAAGAAAGACAGACTTATGAGAACATGCATTGCCGCTAAGCTAACAGGAGCATTGCATGCTGAATTGTGCCTTGCTCACGTATCAGAGTCAGAGGACACTCCACTAGACCTGGACCTTGGGAACAGTTGCAATGGAAAAACACACAGATCGCTCAATATCATGTTAACAGTATTGTTCACGAAAACCAGTTTTTCTACTGAAACGGGCTGCCAGTATATCCTCTTCGTGTCTGGGAAAGCAAATCGCAGTCGGGATGTTGTATAAAAAATATGTAAGCATACATTATGTGTATTGAAACTGCATGAAATACCTAAGAAATATATCTATTTTTCTAAACACTATTCTAAACTCGTGTTGTAGGTCATGAAAACATGATGGTAGTTATTTAAGGCTTGTGAGACTGATGGACGTCAATCAAAACTTGTCACTATCCTGTCAGGACCAAAAAGTAATAACAAAAATACTTTACTATTCCACAAATTAGTATTTTAATTCAAGATGGCCTTCTGAAAGTATTTAGGCTATCATTTTTGATGTCTTGGAGATAAAAACAGCTGAGTATTTATTTGTTTTGGTCCAGTGATAAAACTACTGCTCACCATGGTGGATCTTAGTAGCCCTTGAAGCTCCTCCCACTAGCCACACCCTTCAAACAAGCCCCGCCCACACATCTCAGAAACCAGCATGAACCCCAGAAATAAGTTCACAATCCTACCCGAACCAGTGTTGCCAATTAGCCAATTTGTTTTCTAGTATCTATCTACTTTCACAGACTAACGATGTCATCTATTCACATTTAGCAGAAAAGGATTTAACTATTTCCCATTGAAAGCAGTTGGCAACACTGGGAAGAACATACAGACCAAAAGTGATAACTAATTTGGTTTAGTATTCAGCAAATTCAGTCTGGGTTGTGTTTTGATTCTAGACCTTCTTGTTAGGCTCCTCCACTAGCCACGCCCTTATCAGATACCTAGCCTCTAGTCTGGCAGAATCTGGAATGTTAATCACAATCCCAGCAGAATATGTAGACCAAATATCGTTTAGTACTCCAAGGAATCATTAGGGCCTCTATTTTTTATCCCTAAACTTCCTGGAAATATCTAGGCTATCATTTCTGAAATCATATTCAATACATGCTGAGATAGTACATACTACAGGATACTTAAATAAGCATTGACTCCTCCCACTAGACACACCCCTTTTTGAAGCCACACCCCCAGTCTGGAATACTAATCACAATCCCAGCAGAACATATGGACCAGCGATATCAAATATTCTTTATATACAGTACTAAAAGTTGTATTGTAATTCTGGATGGCCTTCTTGAAGTATTTTGACGATCATTTCTGAAAGCACGCTGATATTGTGGAGAGTCATCAATGTATGGCTTTGTAGCTCTAAAAATGAGAATAGACTCCTTCCCCTAGACACGCCCGTCTCATAAGCCCCACTCTCACTTACCAAAACCCAATCTGCTATACTAATCACAATCCCAGCAGAACATATGGACCAGCATTATCAAATATCCCTTAGTATATAGTAGTAAAAGTGGTGTTTTAATTCTAGATGGCCTCTTCGAAGTATTTAGACGATCATTTCTGAAAACACACATGGAGATTCATCACTGTGTTTTGACAATCATTTCTGAAAACACACGCTGATATTGTGGAGACTCATCAATGTGTGGCTTAGTAGCTCTAAAAATAGACCCCTCCCGCTAGACACGCCCCTCTTATAAGCCCCACCCACACTTTCCAGAACCCCAATCTGGAATACTAATCACAATCCCGGCAGAACACATGGACCTGTGATATCAAATATCCTACCCAAACTTGATCCTGAAGGGCCGGTGTCCTGCATATTTTAGTTCCAACCCCAATTAAACACACCTGAACCAGCTAATTAAGCTAAAACTTCCAGGCAAGTGTTTTGAAAGAAGTTGGAGCTAAACTATGCAGCACACCGGTTCTCCAGGACCGAGTTTGGACACCCCTGCTTTAGTATATCATAGTACAACCTGTATTTTAATTCTAGATGACCTTCTCAAAGTAGTTTGACTATCATTTCTGAAAACACACGCTGACATAGTGGAGATTCATCAATGTATGGCTTTATAGCTTTTAATATGATAATAGACTCCTCCCACTAGACACACCCTCTCTTAAACCCCACCCACAGTTTCCTGAACCAAATCTGGAATACTAATCACAATCCCAACAGAACATATAGACTAGCGATATCAAATATCCTATAGTATAAAGTAGTAAACATGGTATTTTAATTCTAGATGGCCTCTTCGAAGTATTTAGACTATCATTTCTGAAAACACACATAGAGATGCATCACTGTGCAGCTTAGTAGTTTTAAAAAATGAGAATAGGCCCCTCCCTCTAGACACGCCCCTCTATTAAGCCACGCCCACCCACACTTTCAAGCACGGCCACCAAAATTAAGCTCGCTGCATTGTTAACCTCTTTCAATCCTCCGCTTCAACTGTACCACCATAAAGTGCAGCATGTAAACAAAAGGACACCGAAATGGGCCATTGCTAATGACACTGTAGTCTTACCCAGAGGTAAAGCTGCCTTAAGACGATGTACATACGTGCAGAGCTGGGATTTGAACACGTAATCTCCCCCTTAAGAGGGTTTCCCTCTTGTCAGACTCATCTTAGGAGATAAGCATTCGCCGGTGCACTATAAAAAGGCCTGCTGTACATTTATATAAGCAGACCTGCTCAGATGTTAGTAATGAGGACTGAGCTGAAGACACTTTAGTGTCAGTCTGAGCTCATACATGCATTTATATCACAGTATGTATTTAATGTACATCTAGTGTATGGTAACAAAGCATACCGGAGCATTTTAAAACAGCAAGCAGCTGTGGCTCAGCTTTTCTTCAGGCTTATCTTTGTGACGCATGACTTCAGTCATTGGTGATTGGATGCCGATAGTACACTTAGTATTAAGATAGGTTTTCATTAGTCTTGATCACAAGTGCATGATGTTTTGTTTTGGTCAACTTTTGCAAATTTCAGGCAGTCAAAAATGCATTAGACATAGCTTTTTATAGTATAAATGGTAACACTTTACAATAACAGTACATGAATAATGATCTATTAATATGCAAATTAAACATTACTTTATTATGAATTAATGATGAGTTATGCATGCGCTAAACATGGATTAACTTTAACTACAACATGAATTCATGTGTGGATAACGGCTACCTTAATTATTGTTAGTACATGTTGTTAATTAATGTATTATTACTCATTTAAGTATAAGCTAAATGTAACCAACATCAACTCATGAGCTGTTAATGTATGATTATGCCATGACTTTACTTGGAGGGGCACATCATCATTAACTCATTCTTAACTACTCATGAACTCCTGTTTATGCTGATGTGGACAGAACGCTTTTCTATTGTTATGCAGTGCAAACGCACTAGACGGACGTGCATAAGGAGTTCATGAGTAGTTAAGGACGAGTTAATGATGATGTGACCCTCCAAGTAAAGTCGTGACATAATTATACATTAACAAATCATGAGTTCATGATGGTTAAATTAAGCATGAACTAATGTGGTAATTAATACATTAATTAACAGACAATCATGTACTAACAAGTAATTAAGGAAGCCGTTATTCACACATGAAGTCATGTGACTCATGTTGTAGTTCACGTTCATGATTCGCGCATACATTAACTCACCAGTAGTTCATAGCTGTACTGTTATTGTAAAATGTTACCGTATAACTTGATGAATTCGAACAACAACAAAGACCCCGTACTCTTATGCTACGTCCTAATTCGCCTCCTACTTATACTATGTCCTAAAAGTGTGTATATTTTTGTGTGAAGACAAGTACTTTTGAGTGTGTAACAGAAGAGTATGCAAGCTTTGCGATATACTACTTCCTCATTAACGGATTGTTATGTCGCTTAGCTACGAGCCTTGTCAATCATCTGGACGCATCATCCATAATTCTTTCATATTTAATTTCCTACCCTATTGAAGATAATTTATGCATAATTATACATACGTTAATGGCCAAACACATCTTTTAAAAGTACATATTGTTGTTGTAAATGTGTTCCAGTAGGTTAGATATTAATAGGCGGCATGGTGGTGCAGTTGGTAGAAGGTTCGAGTCCTGACTGGGTCAATAGGTGTTTCGGTGTTTCATGTTCTCCCCATGTTGGCGTGGGTTTCCTCCGGGTGCTCTGGTTTTCGACACAAGTCCAAAAACATGCACTATAGGTCAATTGGGTAAGCTAAATTGTCCATAGTGTATGTGTGTATGTCCTGGTTGGAGGTTGAGCGTTGGTCTAATGACCCACCTCGTAAAAATTAGACGTTACGAAACACCAACAAGGTGCAGCTAAATATCCACTTCGATATAAACGGCCCTGGAAGTAAGGTTAGATATTAAGAATCACTCAAACATACTTACCAAAGCCTCTCCACTTAACAGTTGGTCTCGCGCATCCCCCATGTTTGTAGTTTATTAACACTTTTAACCATGTTTGTAGTTTCAATTGAAATCACGTCCAATGCTCAGTGTATTGTAGCCAATTTTAGCAGTTAGACTACACACAAATCTACCCTTCAGATTCTCATCGAATTAGTAGACCATCCGGGTAAACTCATTTCAGCAAATTGGGATGCAGTCGCAGTCTACACTCTCAGAAATAAAGGTACGTGAGCTTTCACTGGGGTGGTACCTTTTCAAATGGTACACATTTGTTCTTAAAGGGTCCATATTGGTACCTCAAAAGTATATATTATTACCTAAAGATTTTAAGAGGAACACTTTTGTACTTTTAAGGTACAAATATGTACCCTTAAGGTATTAATATGGACCTTTTAGGTACAAATTTTTACCTTTTGAAAAGGTACCACCCCAGTGACAGCTTGTGTTCATTATTTCTGAGAGTGTACTAAAATTCTGTGGGAAAACACATCATAAATAAGCCGTCATTCTTCATTACATGATACCAAAACACACACTGATTATGACTGAAATTGTAGTTGGAGTTCATTCTGTCATAATAGTACTTGGAGGCATGCTAATGCTAACTGTAGATGAACACAGCTCTACTAAACACTTGTGAAGGGATCACTGAAAACAATAAGCATCAAACCCTGCGAATAAGCACCATTTATTTATCAGCATATAAAACTAAGCCAGATTGTGGTCCGAACCCATTACTACGTGACGTGAAGTGCCAAGACTTCGTCCTCCAAGGTCCGAACATAAAGCTTTATTAGCATGCAATCATCCCTTGTAATGTGGCTATAAAAAAGAGCGACATAAAAATAGTTTACTGGAGTGGCGCTAGCATCCAATAGCTTTAAATGGGCTTTTTGTGTGTTATTTTGTGGCTGACTAACTTGTGACCTGATATTCAATGCTTGTACTGAGTATTGACAGACCACCATGGATATAACACACCTCTTTAATTCAATATACTGCATAGTTTGGGCCTCTATAGAGAAAAAAAAAAGGAGGATTTTGCGAGGATTCTGTCAGAAAAGGCCCACACATTACATCCAAACGCATTGCCTTTCTTGTAACACACATTATTACACTGGAACATGAGCATCCCTAAATGATTTTCTCTCCGTCTTGGAAAGCGCTGCTGGTCTCGTGTGTATTGTGTAGGATTTTTTGCTGCTTTAAACCACTAAGACCGACCTTATGATGGACCAATGCTGAAACCCAAGGACAAGGACTCTTATATGGTGAATAAGGAAACTGTGCCAAAATAACACCGAACTCTTTTTAAGGATTCAGACGTGAAATAAAAAAGGATGTGCAAAAATTGCAAGACAAACCCCTGTTTTAGTAAGAAAGACTTGTTTTGCTTGATGGTCAATGTTTTAGTGTAGTAGTTTCTCTTGGCTGTACCCATAACCCATTGTTTGTATCTGTTTTTTTTTTTTTTCGAGAGAGAGACTTTTCCCATAATGCCTCTCCAAATGTCTTGATACTTGAAGGAGCGCTGTTTATTTGGCCTACAACAGTCTCCTCTTTTTTATTTTGTTTTCGCTGCGAGGGCAGTCTGTGTGAGATTTGTCTGAATAAAGTTTTTTTTTTGCTAATCTTCATCCTGATTTTGTCCTTTGGGGAAGTTATGTGAAAACTGTTATCTGTATGTTAAACACTTCAATCAATCAATCGCAAATGACCAGGAAAGAACCCGAGGATGTTTCCCAAGCTTCGAATGGTGATGATCTGTGTGTGTGTGTGTTTCTAATCAAACTGTGAGGCTCTCTTCAAAACTAGAGGAACCATGGGTAGGCGCGCAGGACTAAACAACCTTCAGTGACCTATAAATACATTGGTTTGCCAGAACCCACAGGAAGAAAATAGCTCTGGGCGATGGATAATTAGCATATAATCCTCTTGCGGTGTGCTCTTAAGAGCAAAGCCTGAGACGGACTGATCTTGAAAAATCACCGCTGAAAAAAAAAAAGAGTTAAATGAGGTGAAAGGACAGGCAAATGAGGATAACAAGTGATGGCTTTCTGTTTACATGCAGTAGTCAGCGCTCAGTATTATGACTGTGATTACAGGATACAGTGGCCTATTCTGACCAAAAATGCAGGAATATGATTATGTTTGATAGCTCCAATGCTGCTGGATTGGATTCTTTTTATTGGATTTATGAATTGATTTGTCTTTGGTGTAGTCAGTCATATTAACTAGTCATTTGGACCTGTTATGACTTGGACAAAATATATGAAATTTAGGCTTTAGGACCCCTAAACATTGTCATTTTTGGCATCTATCTATCTATCTATCTATCTATCTATCTATCTATCTATCTATCTATCTATCTGTCTGTCTGTCTGTCCGTCTGTCCGTCTGTCCGTCTGTCCGTCCGTCCGTCCGTCCGTCCGTCCGTCCACACTTTACACTTTATATATATATATATATATGTATATGTGTACACTGAGATGTGTAAATATAATACACATCTCAGATTATATGTTCATAACTACATTTTACTTTCATTAATTTATTTATTTTTTAAATTTTTTTTAGCTTTTATAAAATCCAAAATAAAAATCCTGATCACATTTTACAATCATTACCTCAATTTTTTTGCTACTAAGACAAATGTAATTTGCCTCAATCCACGAGGCACAGGACGTCAACATGACGTCAGATTGACGTTGTACCCCATTTTGTTTGAAAATGAAAATCGGGTTGACGTCAGAACTCAACGTTAGATCGATGTTGATGTCCAACTTTGAATGGACGTTGCATTTTGGCTGCTTTCCAACGCTATCTTAAAACAACCAAATATCAACGTCTAATGACGTCACAGCTTGATGTTGTGTGGACGTTACCAATATGCGTCTATCAGACGTTGTATTTTGGTTGCCATACCTGACGAATAAATGTCAGTATTTGACATAATTATGTCGTTGGTTTAAGATGTTGACTCAATGTTGGAGTTTGGGCACTTTCCAACACAACCTAAAATCAACCAAATATCAATGTCATCGATATTGGACGTCAAAAAACATTGTCCTTAGATGCTTGTGATTTAAATCTAACCCAATATTAACATCTTATGACGTTGTGTGTCTGCTGGGAATCCTCCATATGGAGGTAAACGGTCAGCTGGTAAGCAGGAAAAAGAACAGCATCATACCGCCCCATTGCATTATTTTTAAAGGCGAAATGCAACCATACGTAGCTCTAGATACATAATTCGCGATCTCCAGAAATGCATGTAGGGCTACGTTTTCAGAATGAGCCCATAAATGCTTAAAACTAACTTCAATGCCAAGTTTACACCAAATAAATGTTGAAGTTCAAGTTCGATTTATTTATGTAGCACATTTACAAACGGCCACAAGGCCGCACAAAGTGCTTTACAGGAAAGATACAAACAAGCAGTACGGACATAATAAACAAAACAACAATAGGCACATCATGAAAATGACAGCATAAAAGATATAAAATAGATCATACAAAAAACAGTTTGCTTTCAATGCCTAAAGGAAGAAGGTAATTGACCCTTAGATACAGTAATTCCACCTAGTTAAAAGATGCTACCACAGTTGACCACACTAAACAGGATTAAAAAACAAGAGCGTTGGCCCCCTGAGGAAGGGACTTACGCTTCAAACGACCTAGAAAATAGATGAGTCTTTAATTTAAACTTGAAAATTTGCAGTGACGAAGCCACTTTTAATTCTAGCGGCAGCACGTTCCAAAAACGAGGACTGGCTATAGCGAATGCATGTTCGCCCCTGCTTTTGAGGTGGGCCTTTGGGACTTTTCATAAAAACTGATCAGCGGATGCAAGTGTCTGAAAGGAGTGTAGGCCACAATCAGTTGAGCTAAATAATGGGGGCCCAGGCCATGTAGCGCTTTATACACAAAGAGAAGAATATTGAATTCTATTCTTTGTCTCACCGGTAGCCAATGGAGATAAAATGGGAGTGACGTGCATATTTCAGGCTTTTTTTGTTAAAAATCTAGCTGCTGCGTTTTGCACGAACTGTACGCGAGTGATCTGAGACTTAGGTCGTACTCACACTATGTACAGTTGCCTTGAACCGGGCCAAAGCACACTTGTCCCCCCTCCTGTCTCCCCCGACGGCCCGCACTCACATTACATTCGGGCCTGGGCACGCTTTCGTCATCGATGACGCGTTGTTCAGAAGCACTCTCGCTCAGCACAGTGAAGATTTCTTTAGTTATATCGTTTAAGTCGTTTGATATGCGGCGACACGCAGTCTAATATTTCGCCGAACAGATCAGCCACTTTTGACGCTCATAAACAATCATAAAGTCCTCGTGCTGCAGGAATTAGGAGGTTTGCTGAAGGCGCAGCTGTCGTGCAGTGAGGGGTTTGCGTCTTTATAGACTATGACAGTTTGTATTCATTGAACAGTACGAATGATTAATTAATCCATATCAAACAGTCGCTTAAAAGTCACGTCTCGCTTTCAGTTTTGGGCGCGTTTTGCACTCACACTGTAAGCATACCTCGCCAAAGCCCAAGTGAACCGCGCTCTGGCACACCTCTTCCAACCGGGCCAGGGCCGGCCAAGTGTACCGTGCCTGAGCCCGATCCAGAGCACTCACACTTCTCAAACGATCCGGGAAACGGGCCTGGGCACGGTTCGGATAGCATAGTGTGAGTACACCCCTAGGCAGCCCAAAATAAAGAGAGTTGCTATAGTCTAACTGGGAAGTTACAAGCGCATGTATGGCAATTTCTAGAGAATGTGAAGTGAGGGAGGACTTCATTTTAGAGAGAAGGCGAAGTTGGTAAAAGGTATTTCCAACCACACTTGAAATATGTTTATTAAATTTTAAGTTCTGATCTAATGTAACACCCGGGTTATGTACCTGTGGTGATCTCAACTCCTCCATGTTGCCTAACCTGGGGCGTTTACAGTCCGACAAGTCATTTGGCCCAAATATAATAAGCTCTGTCTTCTCCTCAGAAAAATTCTCAGAAAGCCATGCTTTTACCTCCTCCAGGCACAGTGACAGGGAGTTCACAACAGAGGACTCATTTTCCTTTTTGATTGACAGATACATTTGTGTATCGTCTGCATAAAAATGAAAGTGCAGGCCATATTTCCGGAAAATAAAACCTAATGGGAGCATATAGAGAGAGAAGAGAAAAGTTGCTAAAATCAAGCCATGTGGAAGACCACATGTTAACAGTGCTATAGAGGAGGATAAGTTACCAATCTTTACAAAAAAACCTTCCTTTCAGAGATGCAAATTTGACTTTATTCATCACAAAAGACATATTTTGTAGAATGAACGTTAATGGGGTCCACACAAACCCTGCTCTCTTTTTAAAAGAATGAACTCACAGGCGAAAACATGTCTCGTTTCAGGTCTTAAAAGTTCAAAGTGATGCTTTCAACCCTTGACCTTCACACCTTAACCACGACCCCACTAAAGGCCACGGTGGTTAAAACTTGTAAAACAATCCAAATATCTTTCCTCTGGCTAGAATGGATAACCCACACACACCTCTCCGCAACAGACGACCCTCATCATATGATCTGCATTCCTGCTCGAGTTTTCAGCTTTGGTTTCTGCTAAAGTGTCCGTCTGTGGTGTCGAAATGCTCTGTTTACGTCAAACACGTCTTCATAAAATTCGCGTTTTGAAGCATGTGCGCATTCCTGAAGATCCGATGACATCACTGAATGCATATTTGACCCTGTGTACGTGTTGATTTATACAGATGAAGTCAAAATTAATTTCCCATATTTCCCAAATGATGTTTAACAGAGCAAGGAATTTTTCACAGTATTTCCGATAATATTTTTTCTTCTGGAGAAAGTCTTTTTTGTTTTATTTCGGCTAGAATAAAAGCAGTTTTAATTTTTTTTAAGCTCAATATTATTAGCCCCCTTAAGCAATATTGTTTTTTGATTGTCTACGAACAAACCTTAATCATGACTTGCCTAATTAACCTAGTTAAGCTTTTAAATGTCATTTTAAGCTGTATAGAAGTGAAAAATATCTAGTCAAATATTATTTACTGTCATCATGGCAAAGATAAAGGAAATCAGTTATTAGAAATGAGCTATTAAAGCTATTATGCTTAGAAATGTCAAAAAATCTCTCCGTTAAACAGAAATTGGGTAAACAAATATAAAGGGGGGCTAATAATTCTGACTTCAACTATACATACTGACCTGCGATCAGTCTCATGGTCTTGATGAGGCATGATTGTCCATCAGTATTAAGCAAGTGTGAAGAAAACATTGACCTGTAACGACTCAATTAATCAGAAGTGAAAGGACAGGGGGTTTTATTAGCAGCTCTGTGATGGTTTTAGCATCCCTGTGCAGAAATATCTATGATGTCTTGCATATGTCGTCAGAGTATATTAGGATTTGTGTTAGCCAAGAGCGCAAACAAACTGGACACCCAACAGGACACCTTACAAGCCAAGGTGAGATTGCTAATATTTCTTGATTTTTCAATAAAACAGTGATTAGTTGAGTAAATTTCACAAGAAAATACTTAAGATCGTCTTTAGATTGTCACAATTCATGCTGTGAACTACTGGCTTGTTATCTGCTTATTATTAAGATAGTAACTGTTTATTAGTAGTTATAAAGTATAATCTTATTCTACATCCCTAATCCGACCCAGCTATTAAGCTATTAATGTTAGTTAGTGGTTTGTTAATACACACTGAATTAAATGATTCATTGGATTTACTACATTTTTTGAAGGTAAGTGCTTGCAAACAGTGTATATGGGCTGAGTTTTAACAAGCAAATTAAATAATGTTCAACTTAATTTGTTTGTTTGAATTCAACCAATATCAATTGTTTGCAACCACTTACCTTACAGAAATTGAGTAAATCCAATGAATCATTTTTTTTGCAGTGCAGTGGATTGTGACTTAAAACAGTGGTTCCCAATTCCAGTCCTTAGGACCCTCCGCCCTGCACATTTTCTATGTCTTCCTTACTTATATGCCTAAATCAGATCATCAGCTTGTTAAGAGAGAGAGCCATGAACTGATCATTGTGTGTCGAATGAGAGAGACATACAAAATGCGCAAGGTGGGGGATCCCAACGCAATCTCACGGCAATTCGTAACTTTTTGATTTAGTGGCTAATTCGTATGAATTCGTACGATGTAATTCGTACAATTTTGTACGATTTGCTCATCACCCAACGACGGTTGGGGTTAGGGGTTGGGTGCCATGCCTCCTTTTTAAAATCGTACATTTTCGTACGACTCAACTCGTACGAATTCATACAAAATGCGCAAGGTGGGGGATCCCAACGCAATCTCACGGCAATTCGTAACATTTTGATTTAGTGGCTAATTCGTATGAATTCGTACGATCTAATTCGTACAGTTTTGTACGATTTGCTCATCACCCAATGACGATTGGGTTTAGGGGCGGGGTTGGGTGCCATGCCTCCTTTTTAAAATCGTACATTTTCGTACGTCTCAACTCGTACTAATTCATACAAAATGCGCAAGGTGGGGGATCTCAACGCAATCTCACGGCAATTCGTAACTTTTTGATTTAGTCGCTAATTCGTATGAATTTGTACGATCTAATTCGTACAATTTTGTATGATTTTCTCATCACCCAATGACGGTTGGGTTTAGGGGCGGGGTTGGGTGCCACGCCTCCTTTTTAAAATCGTACATTTTCGTACGACTCAACTCGTACTAACTCATACAAAATGCGCAAGGTGGGGGATCCCAACGCAATCTCACGGCAATTCGTAACTTTTTGATTTAGTGGCTAATTCGTATGAATTCGTACAATCTAATTCGTACAGTTTTGTACGATTTGCTCATCACCCAATGACGGTTGGGTTTAGGGGTGAGGTTGGGTGCCACGCCTCTTTTTTAAAATCGTACATTTTCGTACGATTAGTCACTAAACTGACAAAACGTAAAATACTTACGTTTCCTCGTGAGATCAAGCTGGGGATCCCGAGGACTGGAATTGTGAAGCACAAAATTTATTTACTTTACTAAGCTTTTGAAATTGACCAGCAGTTTCTAAGTGAATGTTGGTTTGTCTTATGATCTTCTTATTTACATGCCAAGGAAATTGAATAATGCTTATTAACATATATATTTTAGAGTGTACATGTTAGAAAAAATGGCCTTGACTTGATGAAAAATGTGCCTTTTCTTCTTTTCTGCATTTTTAGGATGGCTCATGCGAAGAGGTTTTCTCAGATTCCCATGTCTAAGGTTTTGTGTTAGTTTTTTTCTCTGAGAATGTATCTGAATCTGTGAAAAATTCATTGGTAACACTTTACAATAAGGTTGTATTAGTTAATGTTAGTTAATGCATTCACTATTGTGAACAAACAGTGAACAATACATTTATTACAGCATTTGTTCATGTTAGGTAACGTTAGCTATTGAAAATAAAGTTGTTCGTTAATTTACGGTGCATTAACATGCATGAAGCCACCGGCTTGCATGGTTCGGGATCTGTAGAGCTGCGCATCGATGGAATTGGTCTTCAGTGTTTGGACTCTCAGTAGTGATTATTAACCCACACTGAACTGAGCTAAACTGAACTCACCTTAATCTCTGAAAACTGAATAGACACTGTTTCAATTCACTATAACCTTCCATGTGAAGCTGCTTTGACACAATCTACATTGTATAAGCGCTTTACAAATAAAGATGAATTGAATTGAATTGAATGAATTTAGATGTTAATACTGCATTAGTGAATGTTGAACTATGATTAATTATTAGTTCATGTTAGTAAATACATTAACAAATGAAACCTTATTGTAAAGTGTGACAGATTCATTTAAAGCAGGCCTTTGCTCTGACTGCAGATTTAGCATGTGCGTCTGTAACGTGAAATGAATATGTTGAGCATTGTGTTTCTTTAGTGCATGCGGGATCTCTGTAAAGAGGAGGATTACACTTTCCTGAATGGTCTGGAGATAGAGGATCAGAGTCTGGAGGGGGAGAGCACACAGCAGGACAGCGAGAGGCTGGAAAAGCTAGAAGAAAGGGTATGTTTGCTTGTAATCACGCTCTTGAAAGATCTACACTGTAAAAAAGGATTTGAGTTTTTGACTTGTTTCCATATATTCACAAATTGTTAAATCATGAAGCATTTTCTTGACAAGCACAACATATGGTCTGTTTTCAGAAATAATAAATCCAAATTATTTGAGATTTATTTATTTGATTTATTTCTTTTTTGTTCAGAGGATATGTTTTTTTATTATTAATTAATGCATTTTTTTTTTTTTGGAAAGGAAAGTCTGTATTTGTTTTTATTCTGTAATATTTACTACTATGTGTGGTCTGCTTAAATACCATCAAAAAATTAACAAGCAAAATAATCTGCCAACAGGGCAAGCAAATTAGTCTTATTTTAAAGTGAAAAGATATTTTATTTTGCTTGTTTTAAGGAAAGACTGACACAATATTTCTAAAAACTGTTTTACTTTTAAGAAAATGCTTCTTCATTTAACAATTTTTTGATATTTGGACTAGAAACAAGACAAGAACTCTAAGTACAGTAAGAGTTTTGCAATGTTTATTATGCTAATCTAATTGTTCTAGTTTTATTTTGGGCTATCCTACAGCAGGTTTACATCAATCTAAGGTAAAAATCAAAACAAAAAACATTTATATAAAATATATAAGGGTACAATATCTTAAAACATACATTCATTCATTTTCTTTTCGGCTTAGTCCTTTTATTCATCAGGGGTCACCACAGCGGAATGAACCGCCAACTTATCCAGCATATGTTTTACACAGCGGATGCCCTTCCAGCTGCAACCCATCACTGGGATACACACTCATTCACACACATACACTGCGGACAATTTAGCTTACTCAATTCACCTATAGCGCATGTGTTTGGACTGTGGGGGAAACCGGAGCACCTAGAGGAAACCCACGCCCACACAGGGAGAACTTTAAACTCTGCACTGACCCAGCCGAGGCTCGAACCAGCGACCTTCTTGCTGTGAGGCGACAGTGCTACCCACTGCGCCACTGCACCTCCTTCAAAACATTCAGTCAAGCCCAAATATATTCATACCCCTGGTAAATTTCAGATGACACAGTCTTGTGATTTTTCAGATGGCAATACTCTGCTGTGATTGGTCAGATGATTCAGTCTGTTGTGATTGGTCAGCTGGTTCAGTTTGTAGTGACTGGTCACATAGACCAGCTCCACCCCAGTTGGTCAGATGGCCTCACTTTGCTCTGATTGGACAGACGGTTCAGTCTTCTGTGATTGGTCAGATTGCCTCAGTTTTCTCTGATTGGTCAAATGTCTCGATTCATTGTGATTGATCAGATTGCTTCAGTTGTATCTGATTGGACAGATGCCTTGGTTCATTGTGATTGGTCAGATTGTCTTAGTTTTCTCTGATTGGTCAAATGTCTCGGTTCATTGTGATTGGTCAGATTGCCTCAGTTTTCTCTGATTGGTCAACTGTCTCGGTTCATTGTGATTGGTCAGATTGCCTCAGTTTTCTCTGATTGGACAGATGCCTCGGTTCATTGTGATTGGTCAGATTGCCTCAGTTTTCTCTGATTGGTCAAATGTCTCGATTCATTGTGATTGATCAGATTGCTTCAGTTGTCTCTGATTGGACAGGTGCCTCGGTTCATTGTGATTGGTCAGATTGCCTCAGTTTTCTCTGATTGGTCAAATGTTTCGGTTCATTGTGATTGATCAGATTGCTTCAGTTGTCTCTGATTGGACAGGTGCCTCGGTTCATTGTGATTGGTCAGATTGCCTCAGTTTTCTCTGATTGGTCAAATGTCTCGATTTATTGTGATTGATCAGATTGCTTCAGTTGTCTCTGATTGGACAGGTGCCTCGGTTCATTGTGATTGGTCAGATTGCTTCAGTTTTCTCTGATTGGACAGATGCCTCGGTTCATTGTGATTGGTCAGATTGCTTCAGTTTTCTCTGATTGGACAGATGCCTCGGTTCATTGTGATTGGTCAGATGGCTTCAGTTTTCTCTGATTGGACAGATGTCTCTGTGCATTGTGATTGGTCAGATTGCTTCAGTTTTCTCTGATTGGACAGATGCCTCGATTCATTGTGATTGGTCAGATTGCTTCAGTTTTCTCTGATTGGACAGATGCCTCGGTTCATTGTGATTGGTCAGATGGCTTCAGTTTTCTCTGATTGGACAGATGTCTCGGTTCATTGTGATTGGTCAGATTGCTTCAGTTTTCTCTGATTGGACAGATGTCTCGGTGCATTGTTTTCATTAGGCTGTAAATGAAAGCCATAGCCTCGCATTATGCAAATTTGTTACAAACGTACATAGTTTTTTCCAGAACACTGAAATTACTGACAACTCATTACAGGCAGAATCATACATTTCAGAATCATTTCTTGCATTTGCAGTACAATAACTTGATGACATTGTACAGCTACAGCACTGAGAAAAAGTCTTAGGCCAGCAAAGCTGTTATAGTGCTTAAGAGTTTTGCACAGTACTGTACACTACACATTGCATGAAACATACTGGAGCAAAGTAATAGCAAAATAATGTCACTTTCAATGCATTTACTGAGCATTCAGCTGATTTGTGTGTTCCTCCAGGTTCACCGGCGACAGAAGCGAGAGCAAGAGCATCAAGAAAAGCAACGTGAACTAGAGCAACAGCATAAGGTATGTCCACTCATGTCAGGGCTACTGTCTGCAATGATAACACTAATTATATCTGTCTCCAGCACCACAGCATGAGTCTGTCCAGAGCCCACAGACCTGCTCCATCAGACTTACATCGTCAGGCTAATTGTGCTTGATTGCATTACGTCTGCATTGTTCCTAACTTATCTGCACATGCAGTGACCTCTGTATTATGAGGCCAGGTAAATACACGTATGCAATCATTTCTGCTTTAAAAATACATATTTTTAAAGCAGGGTTTTGGTAGACAGTGCACTTCATTAGTTTTTTTTAATCCCCTCCCAAAAAAGCTGATGATGGATGCACACAGCATGCTTTGTTTTTATGTACTGTAGCATCTAGGAACAGATAAATAGACGATCCTACAAAAATAGTCTGTGCAAAAAAACATATATCTTGGCATTTATACTCAAAACACTTGGAGAAATCAGTGGGAAATAAATCATTCTGTTATAAATTAAACAAAGCATGCAAGTTAATTTCAAAGTCACTTGCAGAACATCATGAGAAGTTTGTTGAGATTTGATTTTTAGTCATGTAAACTATAGTTCGCTTTGTTTGTGTGTAGCATTTGCTGTATATGAAGCAGGGTAAATATATTCTTCAAATATAGCCTGTGAATATCTTGGAGCCAGACCTCAGAAACATTTGTACACAGAGAGAACATGGTGGAAAATGTCCAGCTTCTGTCATTCCAAAACTAATATTGCTGACAGAAACACAAAGCAGGATATACATATACAGATGAAGTCAGAATTATTAGTCCCTTTTGAATTTGTTTTTCTTTTTTTAACAATTTCCCAAATGAGCGAGAGCAGGGAAATTTTCACAATATGTTTGATAATATTTTTTCTTCTGAAGAAAGTCTTTTGTTTTATTTCGGCTAGAATAAAAGCAGTTTTTAATTTTTTAAAAGCCATTTTAAGGACAAAATTATTAGCCCCTTTAAGCTATTTTTTTCCCCGATAATCTACAGAACAAACCATCGTTATACAATACCATTGCCTAATTACCCTAACCTGCCTAGTTAACCTAATTAACCTAGTTAAGCCTTTAGATGTCACTTTAAGCTGTATAGAAGTGTCTTTAGAAATATCGAGTCAAATATTATTTACTGTCATCATGACAAAGATAAAATAAATCAGTTATTAGAGATGAGTTATTAAAACTATTATGATTAGAAATGTGTTGAAAAAATCTCTCTGTTTGTCCATGTTTAGGCAACTCAAACACGGAATTTTATCCATTTTTTTACTTGCAAAAGCTGATAACCTTACTAATATGTCATGATGTCGCTTTACATTATATATTTGAAATGAATATTGATTGAATAGTCTTACGGAAATCTGATATACGGACATATAATAACATATACAGTATATACATTTATAGGAAACATATTTGAACATATACTGTATGTACACTTCCTGACAAAAGTCTTGTCGTCGATTCCAGTTGTAAGAGCAACAAATAATAACTTGACTTCTAGTTGACCATTCGGAAAAGTGGCAGAACATCTGTTGAACTGCAACCCAATCATCACAAATACTGCAGAAGACCTACTGGAACCTGCATGGACCCCAGATTCTCATAAAAATCAGTCAAGTTTGCTGAAGGAAAAATCATGGTTTTGGGGTTACATTCAGTATGGGGGAGATCTGCAGAGTGGATGGCAACATCAACAGCCTGAGGTATCAAGACATTTGTGCTGCCCATTACATTACAAACCACAGGAGAGGGCAAATTCTTCAGCAGGATAGCGCTCCTCATACTTCAGCCTCCACATCAAAGTTCCTGAAAGCAAAGAAGGTCGTGCTCCAGGATTGACCAGCCCAGTCACCAGACATGAACATTATTGAGCATGTCTGGGGTAAGATGAAGGAGGAGGCACTGAAGATGAATCCAAAGAATCTTGATGAACTCTGGGAGTCCTGCAGGAACGCTTTCTTTGCCATTCCTGATGACTTTATTAATAAGTGATTTGAGTCATAGCAGAGATGTATGGATGCAGTCCTCTGAGCTCATGATGGAGTCAGACACAATATTCATTCTGTTTCCACTGCAGCATGACTTTATATTCTATACTGGACATTACTTCTGTTAAGTGAAAAGACTTTTGTCTAAGCAAAGTCAGACCTTACTGTCCTAAATAAATCATTAAAAATCAAGATATTTTATTTTGGTAAGATAAGCGTAATCTAGAGGCCTTTGCCTTTCATATAAGCCACTTCTGATACCAAAAGATCAACTAGAAGTCCAGTTATTATGTGTTGTTCCTAAAACTTGGATAAGTGACAAGACTTTTGTCAGGTAGTGTATATACTTGTAATAACGGTTGAAAAATACATATGTAAACAGCTATTTTTGCAATATTTTGAAATACGTTTCATACATGATGTGAAATCCAGAGATACAAATCGTAAAAGTTTTAAATCTACACATCTGAGCATTCTACAAACATTCACAATCTTTTCTTTCTAATTAAATGTAATCTTAGCAGAGCATTCTTTGAACATATTCCGGGTGTTAGTTTAACATTCCAAATGTCCAGAACACATTCCAAAGTATGACATCATTCATTCATTTTCTTTTCGGCTTAGTCCCTTTATTAATCTGGGGTCGCCACAGTGGAATGAACCACCAACTTATCCAGCATATGTTTTACACAGCGGATGCCCTTCCAGCTGCAACCCATAAGTATGACATCATAAAATAGAAAAATAAACCCTTTGAGCATTCTATAAACAATCAGAAATGGGAATTATGGGAATGCTAACACAACTCACAACATATTTTTATTAGCTGGACATAATGTTTTTATGTTACTATACTGATACTACATACTTTAAACCTTTTCTAAAATAATAAAACAGAAAAAACATTTATGTTTATTATGAAAAGAACATTTATATCACTTTATGCTTTCCCTAATGTTCCCATAGCAAGAAAATCAAATTAATCAAACACTTCTTCCTAGAACATTCAGAAACACTGCGTTTTATATTATACAACAGTTCTGTCTGGTTCATAAATCTGATTGGCTGATAGACATGTGATATACTGCAATCAAAGCACTGGTCCAGCCTCTTCACCCTTCACCTTTGTATTACTCGGCCCACATACAGCAACAAGCAGAGGCTCTACAGCAGGACTATTTAATTAGTTTGTCACGGGGGCCAGTTCATGAAAAGCATCCCAAACGAAGGGCCGGAGAGACATGACTTGCAATATAAGTGATGACACAACTGCATAATATGTTGTATTTTTGCTCCTTTAGACACCCACGTTGTATTTGTCTACATTAAAATGTTAATATATTGTATTTTGAAACTACTGTATATAATATCACTGCATTGTACAAAAAGTTCTTTTAACAAACATTCAAATTTTGTATTTCACAGCACAACAAAAATCAGTGTATTGCTGAAGTAGGCTTCTTCTACATTCAGATACGTTCATATGTTATGTTTTGAACTGCATAACAATTATGGATGCAACAATTATAGATTTTGGTTGTACGATTATATAGTCTGAAGAATAATCAGTGTTTCACAGTTATCATGTCTAATGTAAATTTAAGCTTTATATTAGCTAGATTTAGATCTGGACATCCCTAACTAATATTAAAAAACATTTAAAAGGCATTTTCATTGGTAATAGTTTTTATGCTGAAGGTTTTTCTGTGCTTATAGGGCTACACAATTTAATTATGTGTGTGTTTATAGAGAGGAACGGGAGAAAATAATATAATAATAATTGTTGTAAAGGTCGGCGCCAATATTTAGATTAACTGTTGTTATCATCTGCGTTCATACATACATAATCATTTTAATAATAGTTCGTCTAACATGTCTTTTGTTTACATTGCACTGAAAGCTAAGCACAACTCTCACCGCTACAGCATGAGATGTTTTCTACTGCGTGCGCCCAGACAGCCGCGAGCGCGTTGCTCCGCTTGCGCCCGCATATTGGCATATATTCTTACGACATAACAAACTTGCACGCGGGAAAGACGTGATATTGGAACGGCCCGTGGCTATAGTTATGGTCACACTTTATTTCGATGGTCCGTTTGTTGAATATAAGTTACATTGCATCTGCATGTCAATTAATTATCATTAGATTATACTGTAAGTAGACTTAGTTTTGGGTTGGGGTTAGGGTTAGTGTAAGTTGACATGTACTTGCGAAGTTTCTAATAGTCAGTTAAATGTCTGTTGAAGGACTGTTAAATGTCAGTATCAACAGATATTATAGACAGTCTACTAATACTCAAATGGACCATCAAAATAAAGTGTTACCATAGTTATTACAGTGTGCGTGCGTATTAGCTTCGGTGGACAAGCTCGGAACTTTAAACTAGCGCACAGTTGGCAACTTGGCGTAACTTTGTTCAGCAGTTTCGTTTCGTGCGGCAGAACAGAAATGCGGCTTAGAGAAGCCTTTACGATTAATTAACCGTGACGAATTAAAGCGCAGTTAATAGTGAAATCGGTTAATCGTTGCATCCCTAAGATATCAGTGCATTGTACAAAAGACCTTTTCTACAAACATATTCAAATGTATTCGGCTGCTCTCGCCACTCGCCACTGTCAGGTGACTCACGCTCTGCGCAGCTTGAGCTGTATTGAACAGACGCACGTCACTTCATAACTATAGCGGCCGTTTTTCTACTGAACTAAATTTATTCTTGACGTCTTGGTCACACTATTTGGAGGGCCGGAACAAAGTGCCTCGGGGGCCGGGTTCGGCCCGCGGGCCGCCAATTGAATAGCCCTGCTCTACAGTTTGACAAATATTCCTGCTGTTGGGCAACATAATGCACTTTTGAGGCTTTTTTAGTCGAGAATGTGGTCTTTTAGATTGAATTCAGTTCAATTAATCATTATGTTTATAGCTCTTTTACAATGTAGATTGTGCCAAAGCAGCTTAACATAGAAGATTATAGTCAATTGAAACTGTGTCAGTCCAGTTTTCAGAGTTGAAGTTCAGTTTAGTTCAGCTAGTGTGGTTTAATTTTCACTGCTGAAAGTCCAAACACCGAAGAGCAAATGCATCGATGCGCATCTTCACAAGTCTCAAACCAAGAAAGCCAGTGGAGACAGTGGCAAGGAACAAACTTCACTGATTGACGAAATGAATTGAAGATGAATTGAATTGAATTAAATATAAGCACAATAGCCCTTCATTTCTATGGGAAGAAGAGGATGGAAAATGCTTACGTAAGACTAAATCTGATATACTGTAAGAAACCTTGACTAACTTTATAAGTGAATTGCAAGGTATAAAAGGACAACGCTACCCTTAATGCTCTTCTGCAGTATTTTGAAATATATGTTTAATATTTTCCCAGTACTGGGTTGTGGCTGGAAGGGCATCCGCTGCGTAAAACATATGCTGGAATAGTTGGCGGTTCATTCCGCTGTTGCGACCTCTGATAATTCAGAGACTAAGCCGAAGGAAAATGAATGAATGAATATGTTTAATATATGATGTGAAATCCAAATATGAACTTGTAATTTGCGTTTATTACCACATATCACAGTTCTAAATGGGCACGAAAAGCACCCTGAAGCAAAATGAGGTTTTAGCCTTTAAACATTTCACCTTTTCACATTTCAAGTTACAAAAAACACGTCGTTCAGTCTCATTTCTCAAAACTCATTTCTCTGAAAAGCAAGTGATTAACTGTGATTGGCTCACTGTTTGATATTTGTGACTCTGTTCGGCAAAAAACTCACTTAAAAGTAAGCTTTTGGAATTTGAGATTCATACAATATCTGAAGTACAAATAATCTTTCCATTGATGCATGGTTTATTGTGATAGGATTACATTTGGCTTGAAGATCTGCAATCTGAAGCCAAGATCACACTGCAGTTTTTGCCCATTGACTTCCATTCATATGCATTCAAATATGGCAGACTGGAATCACAAGCTCGAGAGACTTGTGTTGTTCTCTGCGTTACAAGCTGGTGAACTCTGACCTCTGAATTCATGTCACAATAATGCAGGAGACCAACAGAAGATCAAGCCTTTTTAGTGTACTAAATATTTTAATAATATTTGGCACAATATTTTTTGGCTTTTTCCAGAAGAGTACCATGCAACATTGTGGTCACAATTTTGTTTTGGGACAATTAATATCACGCAATGTAAGCTATTCATTCAGTGTAATGTTTCTATCATCCAATGCAACGCACAATTCACTATGATGGTGTAAACGTGCATGCTACTGCAGCGCAGGACACTCAGAGACTGTGTTTTGTAAGCTGATGAAGCTCCAGCTGCACATGATCTGCTGCCAGTAAAGTCTGAGTCCGGCAGCCAAGTGTGAGGTCACTGAAGGACAGTCGTGTTGTTGTTGTCCACTTGGCTGTTGTCGTAAACTCAACAGCTTGAGGAATTCCTGCAACGCCTTCAGCAACTTCACACTTAAAGGAACACGCAGCTTTTTGGGGGGAAATAGGCTCATTTTACAATTCTCCTAGAGTTAAACAGTTCAGTTTACCATTTTAAAATCCATTCAACCGATCTTTGGGTCTGGCGAGAGCACTTTTAGCTTAGCTTAGCATAGATCATTGAATCAGATTAGACCATTAGCATCTCACTCAAAAATGACCAAAGAGTTTAGATTATTTTCTGATTTAAAGCTTGCCACTTGTGTAGTTAAGTTGTGTACTAAGACCAACAGAAAATGAAAAGTTGCTATTTTATAGATCGATATGGCTCGGAACTATACTTTCATTTAGGCGTAATAATCAAGAAACTTTACTGCCGTACTATGGCTGAAGCAGGCACAATAACATAACGCACATCCAGAAAATTTAGTGAACAGAAACATTTGTGAACCACGCTTCAAAACTATTTTCGAGCATTGCTGTCAAGCCTTAAATAGGAAAATAATCCAAACTCTTCAGTTTTTACTGAGATGCTAATGGTCTAATCCGATTCAATGATTTATGCTAAGCTAAGCTAAAAGTGCTCCCGCCAGACTTGAAGATTGGCTGAATAGATTTAAAAATGGTACTGCTGTCAAGTTTTAAATAGGAAAATAATCAAAACTCATTTTTTCTTTGAGATGCTAATGGTCTAATCTGATTTAATGATTTATGCTAAGCTACGCTAAAAGTGCTTCTGCCAGACTCAAAGATCAGCTGAACGAATTCAAAAATGGTACTGCTGACAAGTCTTAAATAGAAAAATAATCAAAACTCTTCTTTTTTTGAGATGCTAAGGGTCTAATCTGATTCAATGATTTATGCTAAGCTAAGCTAAAAATGCTATTGCCAGGTTCGAAGATTGCCTGAATGGATTAAAATATAGTACTGCTGTCATGTTTCAAATAGGAAAATAATCAAAACTCTTCTCTGTTTTTGAGACGCTAATGGTCTAATATGATTCAATGATTTATGCTAAGCTAAGCTAAGCTAAAAGTGCTCTCCCTAGACTCAAAGATCAGCTGAATGGATTCAAAAATGGTGCTGCTGTCAAGTTTTAAATAGGAAAATAATCAAAACTTTTCTTTTTTGAGTAAGATGCTAATGGTCTAATCTGATTCAATAATTAATGCTAAGCTAAGCTAAAAGTGCCTCCACCAGACTCGAAGATTGGCTGAATGGATTCAAAAATGGTACTGCTGTCAATTTTTAAATAGGAAAATAATTTCATATTAATAACTTCAATAAACTTTTAATAAACAATAAACATTTTTTTACTGATATGCTTACGGTCTAATCCGATTAAATGATTTATGCTAAGCTAAGCCAGAAGTTCTCCCGCCAAATACAAATATACTCAATGGATTAAAAAATGGTACTGCTGTCAAGTCTTAAATAGAAAAATTCTAAAAACTTTTCTTTTTTTTTGAGATGCTAATGGTCTAATTCGGTTTAATGATTTATGCTAAGCTAAGTTAAAAGTGTTTCTGCCAGACTCAAAAATCAGCTGAACAAATTCAAAAATGGTACTGCTGTCAAGTCTTAAATAGAAAAATAATCAAAACTCTTCTTTTTTTGAGATGCTAATAGTCTAATCTGATTCAATGATTTATGCTAAGCTAAGCTAAAAGTGCTATTGCCAGGCTTGAAGATTAGTTGAATGGATTAAAATATAGTACTGCTGTCAAGTTTCAAATAGGAAAATAATCAAAACTCTTCTCTGTTTTTGAGATGCTAATGGTCTAATCCGATTCAATGATTTATGCTAAGCTAAGCTAAAAGTGCCTCCACGAGACTAGACGATTGGTTTAATGGATTTAAAAATGGTACTGCTGTCAATTTGTAAATAGGAAAATAATCCAATCTCTTTGTTTTTTTTTTGACTGAGATGCTAATGGTCTAATCCAATTCAATGATTTATGCTAAGTTAAGCCAGAAGTGCTCCCGCCAAACACAAATATTGGCTGAATGGATTAAAAAATGGTACTGCTGTCAAGTTTTAAATAAGAAAATGATAAAAACTTTTCTTTTTTTAAGATGCTAATGGTCTAATCCAAATCAATGATTTATGCTAAGCTAAGCTAAGCTAAGCTAAAATTGCTTCCCCCAGACTCAAAGATCAGCTGAATGGATTCAAAAATGGCATTGCTGTCAAGTTTTAAATAGGAAAATAATCAAAACTCTTTTTTTTGGGATGCTAATGGTCTAATCCGATTCAATGATTTATGCTAAGCTAAGCTAAAAGTGCTTCTTCCAGACACGAAGATCAACTGAATGGATTCAAAAATGGTAAAACTCAACTGTTTAACTCTAATGGAGTTATAAAATAAGCTTATTTCCAAAAAAAATAAATTAATAAATAACCTGGAGTGTTCCTTTAAGACCAAACCCTAGTGGGACGAAGTTAAGAAGAGAATCCATAATTGCTCTTCCTCTCTTATTGAAATCAACCTTGGGTTCGGCCTTTGTAATTCCTAACGGCTAGAAAACGGACAGTCCACTACTCCGACTTCCTTCCTCTCCAGCTGCTCAGACTCTCCTGGCCAGTTTTCAGGTCCGTCCACTGATTAATGTAGGGTCAAGGGAGAAGTTCTTAACTCCTGTTTCCCATGTTCGTGTTCACTATTTGATGGTGCTATCATTCATAAATGCAGATCTGGCCTGATAACCCCACCCTGAGTGTGTGTTACCGGGAGAGAACAGCCTGTGACTGCTCCAGTCCTCAGGGGACAGAGGTGTTACTACACACACACACACACACACACACACACACTGTGCTTTCTCTTGTTAGGTCGGATGTGTTTCAACGCCTTCCATATGTGGAGTGCATTTAGTGTCTTATGTTATGGCATTAGAGACGGGATGTTGCACCCACACATAATGCATACAGGTGAGAGGTCAAGCCTAGCCTCATTCCTGCAGATCTACATCAGGGTTCGCTTCACTGGATCCACCCACAGATGGATAGACTTGTTTCTGATCAATAACAACGGATATTTGGCTAACAATCCGGCAAAGCTATTGAATAAAAGATTGTATAGTAACATTTATGGACCCTTTTCAAAAGACTCTTATGACACATCATAATCTTAAATCCTTGTGTTTTTAATATTTAGATTTTTTTATTTTTTTTTTAAACATCAAATTACAAAAAACTAATTACCACTTGTGCAAGGAATTTGAAATGTAGTGCCTATGGGGGAAGGACAGTAACGATATCAGCCTCACACAACTTTTTTTTTCTTTTTCTGAAGTCTCGGTAACACCATCTTGGAGGTTTTAAAATTATTTCAGCAAATAAGATTGTAAAAAAATTATTTGTTATACTCTTACATTCACTAAGCTCTAAGTTTACCCAACTAGGATGACTTCCACTGCTGAGAAACCCGGAAATGTGAAAAGGCTCCATAGAATGTTTGTTCAAAGTGATTAGGACATCATTAATGGAACAATTTTTTAAAAATAACTTAAGTCAGACTTTGATATTTAAACTGTGCTTCTTGTTTCGGAACACATTCTAAAGCAACATTCCAAAATGTGTGCAAAGTAATAAAAATGGAGAGGAAAAAAGCTTTCAAGAACATTCGGAAATAATGCAGTGTTAACAATTGCCTGCGGCATTTACAGTAACTTACTGGCAGCAGCAATTTAACGTAAATTACACTTATAGCATAAGTACTGTGTCTTATTTAATCTTATCTTGCTGTACAAGTAGTTACAGTATTGCATATCGTTACTGTAACATGTGCTGTATTTTTAGTCTTCTCATCTGTAATATATTTTCATACAATACAAAAAACCTAGTAATTCTTTGTTCATTTATATATATATATATATATATATATATATATATATATATATATATATATATATATGTAAAATAGGTCCAAATGGTTAAATTACTGTTTTATTTTCCTTACTGTTTGATTGACTTTTCTTTTTTTTTACTGTATTTTGATTCACAAAAATGTCTCAACTTTAAAAAACAGTAACATACTGTCTTTTGTATATTTACTGTAAAACTGTACTCTAAAAAGGTACATGTACGGTAAAAAGGTTACTGTATTTTCTACAATTAGCCAATTTTTTTTTTACTACAGTTGAAGTCAGAATTATTAGCACCCCTGTTTATTTTTTCCCCCAATTTCTGTTTAAGGGAGAGAAGATTTTCTCAACACATTTCTAAACATAATAGTTTTAATAACTCATTTCTAATAACTGATTTATTTTATCTTTGCCATGATGACAGTAAATAATATTTGACTAGATATTCTTCAAGACACTTCTATACAGCTTAAAGTGACATCTAAAGGCTTAACTAGGTTAATTAGGTTAACTAGGCAGGTTAGGGTAATTAGGCAAGTTATTGTATAATGATGGTTTGTTCTGTAGACTATCGAAAAAACTTGCTTAAGGGGCTAATAATTTTGTCCTTAAAATGGCTATTAAAAAATTAAAAACTGCTTCTATTCTAGACGAAATAAAACAAATAAGACTTTTTTCAGAAGTAAAAACATTATCAGACATACTGTGAAAATTTCCTTGTTCTGTTAAACATCATTTGGGAAATATTAAAAAAAAAAAAAAAAAAAAATTCAAAAGGGGGCTAATAATTCTGACTTCAACTTTATATTTCGATTCACAACAAATTGAAATATTGAAAAAATTGATGGTTCTAAGAGGATTTTCCATCAGTGCAACTTGAAAATACAGTGACATACTGCAAAACTGTCATACAGTAAAATACAGTCCATATTACAGTTAAATACTGTTTCATTTACAAAAGTTGTTAACAGTGTAGTTTATAATGTAATAAAAACATTAGCACACTATTCTTAGAACATATTTGTTGTTATTTTAAATATGAAGCCTAATTGTTTCAAAATGTTTAGAGGACATTCATAAGTAACAATGCTTCCAAAATTATAAAATAAAAAAATCGAAATTTTTACTAAACATTAATTTACTGGAATCACATTAACATTCATAGAACGTATTCCAGGTATTCTTAGAACAAGCACAACAGTCTTAGAACATATTGGTTAGCTGGATGTTAGTTTAATGTTTTTGGAATGTTGCTACTTGTTTCAGAATGTTCAAAAGTAGCTAACATCAATGAAATGATAATATAAAGGGTGGCACGGTGGTTCAGTGGTTAGCAATGTCGCCTTACAGCAAGAAGGTTAGTGTTGGCGTGGGTTTCCTCCAGGTGCTCCGGTTTCCCCCACAGTCTAAAGCCATGCACTATAAGTCAAACAAAATAATGTTTAAGTGCGTGTGTGAATGTGAGAGTGTATGGGTGTTTCCCAGTACTGGCTACATATGCTGGAATAGTTGCCGGTTCATTCCGCTGTGGCAACCCCTGATAAATAAGAGACTAAAGGTGAAAATGAATGAATGTAGAAATAATGTTTTTTTAATAATGTCATACAGTGGGAACAGGGCTGCACGGTGGCGCAGTGGGTAGCGCGTTCGCCTCACAGCAAGAAGGTCACTGATTCAAGCCTTGAACCTTTAGAGAACATTAGGAAATAATGTTTTATATCATAACTGAATATCAGCACAACTTCCTTAGTGTGTATTTGATCCTATCAGAATGCAGTTCCACAAACAGACCCTTCATTTCTAGGAGACAGAAAGGACGGAACATGCTTACGTAAGACTAAATTTGATTCAAGAAACCTTGACTAACGTTATAAGTGTATAAAAGAACAATACCACATAAACACAGACCCTTAATGCCGTTTCCAAAATCAATGGTTTCATAACTGCAGCTTAATATTATTAGAAATAACATTAAATTGAATGTTTGTGAAAGGAGAAGGACGAGCAGTGGAGAAGTCATGTGGCTGAGCTGGCAGTCCAACGCAAGGCCATACACGCCAAACTGGACAGACTACGAGAATTCAGGGTGAGGTTTTTACTGGACATACACGCAGACACACCGACACACACACACACATATAGGAACGCTAATATTGCTCCCAGAACGTACAGATGTGAGGCCCAAAAACAGTATGACTGAATGTGACCAGATGTTCAAAGTATCTAATGCAAAGTATGTTAACCAAAACCATACCTGACGCACACAGGCACAAATGACATCTAATACACACCAAAACATGCTAAATGATGTATTATTCAAAATACAGGTTTATATAAAATCATTTTTAAGGTCACTAATATCTAAATAAAGCATACTTTTAGATGTTGATGCATCTCTGGTTTCATTTCCAGGACTTTCAGAAGAAAGTTGTGCTTCAGGATTTGGGTCTGGATCCAGATTCTGCTAATGAAACCGTCAAGCACCTTCTGATGAGATTGTGACTGTGTTTACTAGTGTAAAAAACACACATTTATCATGCTAACGGAGGTTTACATGATCTGTATTGGTATGAAGTGGTCATATATCTTCAGAAAATGTCTTAAATGGGTCACGACATCCTGAACGTTTTAGAACTTGCAGGTTAGAAATGATGTTTACTGTTAAATTCCTCACATTGAGACCATTGGAGGTTAAATATTAAGATATTAAAGATTTAATCTGAAAGCATGGGTGTTGATGATTCCTAAAATGCAAGTCAACGCTAACTAACACTTTGTGAAGTTTATTTATAAACTAATTTCGAGAGGATATTATAATTGAACACGGCTGGTTCTGCATTATGATCCACCAATCAGACGATTCCTAACCCACTATAAAGAGCCAGGGTTTCTCACTACAGTCATCTTCAATTTGAAGAATCCCCCCTTCCACCCCTACTCCTCCAGCTTTCCTTTCATAGGGCGGCACGATGGCCCAGTAATTAGCATTGTTGCCTCACAGCAAGAACATCACCGGTTCTAGTCCTTTAACAGGCCGGCTGTCGTTTCTGTGTGAAGTTAGCATGTTCTATCCATGCTCGCGTGGGTTTCCCCCGGGTTCTCCGGTTTCCCCCCACATTCCAAAAACATGCACTACAAGTTAATTGATCAATCTAAATTTAGCACTACAGTCAAACTCTCATCCAGCAGCAAATCTCTTCATAGCAATCATCAGCTCTTATCAAAAAAGGGGAGTTCTCGAGATCTACCTGAGCTCAAAGCTCCCCTCTCGCCCTGCAAATGGGAGGGAGCCCAGGGCTCAAGGACCTTTTGGGCTCAGGGCTCTCTCCCGGGACAGCATGCCAAACTTGTGTGAACTCTTGAATAGAGTAAAAAAAATATATATATAGAGGCACAACTAAATTAATACCAGTGTCTACTGATGATACTTTGGAGGCTTAAGAGGCTAAATAATTGGTCTATGCAAGAAACGGAACTCTGTGTTGGTATTAAGCGGTCATATATCTTCAGATAATGCAATAAAAGGATCATGAAATCCTGCAAAAAGGATGTTTACTGTTAAATTACATACATTGAAACCATTCAAGATGAAGGTGACCTTTGGTTCTTAAGTAAAACATTAAAGATTTGATCTGAAAGTGGTTTTTGATGATTCATAAAATGCAAGTCAACACTAACCAACACTTTTAGAGTAAAAAAAATATATATATATACAGGCAAAACTAAATGAATACCAGTGTCTCCTGATGATACTTTAAGGTCCTCTGAAGCAAAATCATTGGTCTATGAAAGGACCTGAACTCTGTGTTGATATTAATTGGTCATACATCTTCAGATGGCAACGCAATGGTGCAGCAGGTAGTGCTATCGCCTCACAGCAAGAAGGTCACTGGTTCGAGCCTCGGCTGGGTCAGTTGGCAATTCTGTGTGGAGTTTGCATGTTCTCCCTGCGTTCGCGTGGGTTTCCTTCAGGTGCTCCGGTTTCCCCCACAGTCCAAAGACATGCGCTACAGGTGAATTGGGTAAGCTAAAATTGTCCGTAGTGTATGAGTGTGAATGAGTGTGTATGGATGTTTCCCAGAGATGGGTTGCAGCTGGAAGGCCATCCGCTGCGTAAAACATGTGCTGGATAAGTTGGTGGTTAATTTCGACCCCGAATTAATAAAGGGAATAAGCTGATAATAAAATGAATGAATGAATGACATCTTCAGTAGGTGACTTTCAGTTGTTCAGTAAAACATTAAAGATTTGATCTGAAACTGTGGTTTTTGGTGGTTCATAAAATGCAAGTCAATACTAACCAACACTTTTAGACTAAACAAAATATATACAGGCAAAACTAAATTAATACAGGTGTCTCCTGATGATACTTTGAGATCTTATAAAGAAAAACCATTGCTATGTAGAAGAAACCTTTTACCTTTAATTCACAGCTTTCGCAAATATCTTTAACGTTCTACAGAAATCTGATATATAGCCATAACTTAACATCATTTTTAAAATTATAACTAATATAATTGTATATATACTGTAGATGGATGGATGGATAGATATTTGTAATTCTAATAGTTGAAAAATATATAGGTAAATTGCCATATTTTTGCAATATTTTGATATATATGTTGCATATATGACATGTATTTTATTTATGTGAAATCCAAACATGAACGTGTATGCCATATATGTAATTTGCTATACAGTATATAAGATTTCTAAGTCAAAATGAAGTCATCTACAACTTGGGGGAGTAAACAAACTTTTGGTCTGGTTGAACTATAGCTTTAAAATGGCTTCCTAATTATAAACAAAGCATTTTTTATGAACCTCCGAAAAATAGTTTGGATATTGCATGATCTGTATGACCAGCCTGATCACACGAGGAAACCTAACTATTTTATGTATTATGAGAAAAGTCGATTTTTTAATTTGAAAACGTACAAATTTTAAGGCGGCGTGTGTCTCCAAATCCCACCCATAACCCTACGCTTTATTGGAGGATGAGCAAATCATACTAAAGTGTATGTATGAGATCATTTAATATGAATTAGCATCTAAATCAAAAAGTTACGAATTGCCGTGAGATTGTGTCGCATATGGAATTTAGAGCAAGATACTGCAACAAATAGTTCTACGTCATCAAACCAGCTGTGCTCACTCACTTAATATAATATAATAAATTTAGCAAACGGCAAGCAGGAGAGAAAATTGTCTATTTGAGTTTTTAAGAGAGACCGGATTAATCAAACGATCAAAATAAACAGAACAGAAGGTGGCAGTATTGCAAAAATCTGAACTGCTGTAAAACCACAATAGAGAAGAAGAAGAAGAGATTTTTGACATGTGCACTTAATTGTGACGACAACAGGGAAGGTAAGAAATACAATACAATGTGATTTAAAATGTCAAAATCATCTCTGTACAGCTTTCAGAAGTGGATGGTATATTTTTAACGGTTTCCCTCATGGCGTTGAAGGTTTTGTAAAGGAGGCACATTAATGAAGAAAGAAGCTTTGGAGATGACTGCATCACATCTAAAACAGTAAGTGAACAATTCCATATGGCTTTTTTGTTTGATTACTGAGGGTTTCATAAGGATCATTTTCTCAGCAAGAGGACATTCACACTCTTTCCTTTGCAATGATCAGGGCCAGACAGAATCTGTAGACTTTTTTTTTTGCTATGTTGTAAAGAAATGATTGATTTTAAGAGGATAGGAGCTGAAACAAAACAACAAAGTCTTAACTTTTATTTAGGGTTTACCATGCAAATCCAATTAGAAACATTTGTTTGGTAAACTACAGCATGCCTCTGATATAAAACATGCATATTATTATAAAAACTGAATAAATAAAGTAAATAAATGGGTTAAATGATGGGCACAAAACAGCCGTGTGGGCCTAGCAATGGCTTTGGCCAATCATAATATATAAAAATAAATATTTTTATAAATTTCTCAGTCATATTTTTCGGTGCATTTTAACATAACAGATTTTAATAAACAGATATATTTGTTAAAATAATATTTTCGTCACCAAACATCTTTAGAAATAGAAAGATAATACATTAGATTCAAGCGAAGCATTGCAAAAAATAAATTCAAACTGCAAAATTTCAACTAAATTTAATATATTTTTGCTTCTTTTGCTTTTTTCTCTAACATATATTTTTTACAACGCAATCTCACGGCAATTCGTAACGTTTTGATTTATTGGCTAATTCGTATGAATTCGTACGATCTAATTCGTACAAATTAGTTGGATTTGCTCATCACCCAATGACGGTTGGGGTTAGGGGTGGGGTTAAGTGCCACGCCTCCTTTTTAAAAATCGTACATCTTCATACGACTGAACTCGTACGAATTAGCTACTAAACTTACAAAGCGTAAAATACTTACGTTTCCTCGTGAGATCAGGCTGATTTTTTTATCCTTACATATAAATTTGTGTGTGCTTATTTCATGACCGTTATCGTAAGTTGTTTTGTTAGATTAGCTCTTCAGTACTGACTAAACTATGTGCACAAATACAATGTCCTATAGAAAATATTAATGTAAAACAAAGATTTAAAAAAGAAACTCATTGGTTATGCATTCAATTGTATTCCAGTCTCCTCAGGTCTCCTCAAAACACTCATGTATTAGTGTCAAATCCATTAAGAGGGACATGATAACCTTAAAGTGCTCCTTAACTTTTCATTTTTTTCCAGAACTGTATACTGCAACTTTTCAGAGACACTAACCTTTGGAGTTTAAATGGAGTGAGTTATGTCTCATTCGACAAGAATAAACAATAAGCAAATAAATCCGAGCTAACAATGTAATGCGCGTCACATGTCCGCCCGTAACAGCACAGCAGATGAGAGTATAAACGGTACGATAAATCTCATGACTCCAAAGGAAGACAAACAGAGGGGTTCAGATTCAAAAGAGAAACAGCAGCCAATTAATTCTCGTGTCCTTTATGCATCTCTGACACAAAGAGTGCTGATGGAGGAAGATAGATGAGAAAAAGGGAGCGCGGAAGAAAGGACGGAGGAAGAAAGAAACAGGTGGTTCCAGGTCTAGCATTAAGGGAGAACACAGCAGAGTCGTGTTTCAGCATGTCTGACCCCTCAGGGCCAGGAAAATGCCACAGTCTCCAGTGTCACACATCCAAACGGCTCACAATGGAGTATATGCACACGGACTTTTAATTTCAGCCAGCCAGCCTCAGTGCTTCCGGTTTTCCGTTATAAAATCGGCACGTTTAAGATCTGATTTGTTTCTTTCTTCTCTTCACTGACAGATAGATAGACAATATAAATTGGGTCTCAAACCGGACAAGAAGCACTGCATTACATTTTATTTCCCTGTGCCATGTCTTTAAAATATGAACATTTATTCCACCCCAGTATTTTCAATGGAGTTTCTGCGCTCGCCTGCTGATCCTGACAGCACTAGCGGTCACACATCTAGTCTTTCAGCTTGTTTTATGCTTGAACAGCTAAATGAATGCTTAAATCTATTCAACTGATCGTATTTTAATTACATTACAACATCAATGCTGTAAAATTAACCGTATGAAATTAAAAATAGTCACATAAACTTTATCATTGGCTGAAAAACACTCGCTGTGCGCATACTGTTGCCCATTGCAGCATGTTAAGCTCTCTCAGCCACCATACGCCGTTTCGTTCAGCGTGCACCGGCTCTTCATCAACCTCGCTGTGTTTATTTGATCACGGACGCGCGGAGGACGTGTTGAAAGGCTTTGATTTATCCCGCGCTCTTAATGTGCGCTGCAGGACACATTTAAATGCTGCTACGACACTCTGGAGCCTTTTCCAAAAACACAAGCGCTCCAGTAAATAGTTGTAGGCCATTCATTCCACCATACTGCGGCATACCATAGCGAACAGCATTCCCCTGCCAGCTTTACCACCCATCCACTCCAGCGCCCTTAGCACATTAAATTTTTCAGAGCAATTTTGGGTCATTCGAGACATTTGTTTTAAATCACTTTCCTCATTTTGAGCATTTCTAGGCCTCAGTGTTTTAGGGGTTAGCAGTGGGCTGTGTTTGGAATCTCTGCGCACTGCTGCTTGTTCAGTCTACTTATTTAAAATATGCTAAGCTGCTCTATTCTTGAGCGTTTGTTTTGTGGACAACCAGTTGTGGAAAGAGGACTGAAAAATCATACTCGAGTAAAAGTACCATTACTTGCCCGAAAATGTAGTGCAAGTAGAGTAAAAGTATCTTAAGTTGTAAATATTACTTAAAGTATGAGTAAAAAGTAGCCCTTTTAAAAGTACTCAAGAGTAGTGAAAAGTTGATGTGTTTACATGCAGTTTGTGCAGGGATGTGTAAACGTAACATTCTGTAGTGCATTAAGTGATGTTCCTATATTCATTCGTTCCTTTCAACCCTTCTTCCATTGTTTGTTCGTTCCTTTATTCGTTAGCTCATTCGTTCATTCATTCATATTTTTGTTCCTTCCTTCATTAGGTCCTTTGTTCATTCATTCATTTGTTCATTCCTTCCTTCGTTTCTTAGTTTGGTCAGTCCTTCCTTCACAGCAAAATCCTCAGAGTAAAATTTACTCAGTTCAGAGAACATTTGGTCCCTCTCTAAATTGAGTAAAATTTACTCAGCAGCAGAGTTAAAGTTAATGAGACGATTAAGGGGTTAATTAAGTGATGATTGAGCACTGATGATGAACACCTGCTGTTAATAAGCAGAAACAGAGAAGAGAAACATAAAACTACAACTGACTTCAGTCACAGTCGTAGATGAAATAAACTGAAATAAAACACCTTGAACCTCTTAAAATTTCAGCAGAGAATCATTAAGCAACTCCACAAACAGCAGCTTTACTTATTAACAACCTGTTTGGCCTTACTTCTTCCACACTCTACAAAATTCCATATAGTGATATTATTAAGAACTAAGTAATTTTTTACAATAACAATAAAAACACACCACTTTTTGTGTTTTAGGCTGTCACCATTGAGGAGAACAGTAGTTGCTTTACTTGGACTCTGACTCGATTTCTAATGTTAGTTTCTCTTTGGTTGCCAGATAGTGTATTGTGGCAAATATTGAATAAAGAGAGTAATTGTGCTCTGGATAATTTATTCCGTGGTGATGTAGTCACTGGTCAAATCAGTAAAATTGGATTTGACCTATTAAGTCTGAATAGTGCTTTAGTACAAAAGTAGCACGGTATCAAGAAAATAGAACTCAGCAATACTTTTATCAGCTCATAAAACACATTGAATATCTGAAACACTCAAAACACACAGACATAATGAATCAGCGTATGCTTCTCAACTATGGTGAGTTTTTTTTTTCCTACAGTGCATGCTGGGAACTATGGATGAATGTTAACAGACACTGCAGCAAAAAAAATACAAAATCTCTAACCACTGTTGAGATAGAGACGCTGATTATTGATGTTTGTGTCTCTAAAGTGATTCGGATGCTCAATGTGTTTTAAAAATTTATAAAACCACAGCTGAGGTCCATTCACTTGAAAAACACAGAATTTTGTATCTTACATGATAAACCATCATTTAAACATGATTTACAAAGTCAAACATAATCTCTTATACAGTAACTCTTATCAAGAGTAAAAATCAGTACAAGATCAGTCAACCTGATCATAATTGCTCGCTTTATACTTATAGCAAGCTAAGAAAAGTCAACATGAAAAATCAAAGAGCCCAAGTAAATCTACCACTTTTCTCCATGATGGTGACATCGGGGAAAAAAACGTTGTTTTTTTTTGTAAAATGTAAATACCTAAAACAGTTAATTCTCAATAAATCTCATATGGACTTTTGTGAACGTCTGACAAAAATAAAGTCAATCAGGTAATCAATGAGCAAAGCTGCTGCTGCTTCTCTTCTGTTTCTGCTTATTAGCAGCAGGTGTTCATCATCAGTGCTCAATCATCACTTAATTAATCCCATCATTGTCTCATTAACTTTAACTCTGCTGCTGAGTAAATTTTACTCAATTTAGAGAGGGACCAAATGTTCTCTGAACTGAGTAAATTTTACTCTGAAGATTTTGCTGTGTTGAATCCTTCCTTCATTCATTTGGTCCTTCCTTCCTTCATTAGTTCTGTCCTTTCTTCATTCGGCCCTTCCTTCCAATTAGTGATTGTTTAAAGCTGTTTGGTGATTTCAGTCATCATACAGTCAACATCCTTCATTTTCTCATCGGTGACATGCCATCATTGCTTGTAAAGATTTTGGACATTTTTATTGCTTCCAAAAGGTTTGTTGCATTTGTAAAGCGCCCATGTCTTGGGGTTGTTCTGTATGATACGATTTCCATTCTAGGTGCGATTTTTTTTTTTTTTTTTTTTTTTTTTTTTTTTTTTTTTTTTTTTTTTTTTTATGCTTTAGCCAATCACCAGAGACAAGAAAGAAATAAAGTAGTGTCTGCAGGTTGAAGGAAAGTAGTGGAGTAAAAGTACAGATACTGCACTAAAAATGTATTTAAGGGAAAGTAAAAGTAATTTTTTTTAAACTACTTAGTAATTACAATTCCTGAGAAAAACTACTCAATTACACAGTAATTTGAGTATTTGTAATTTGTTACTACTCACCACTGGGGACAACTTAATTCTTTTATGTTCAATCCACTTAAACACTAATAGTTAATTAATCAATTTGTGTTGGGACAACATGAATGAATTGTGTGGAATGTTGCATTTACATGTAATACACTGTAAAAAGAAATGCTGGGTTCCACGCAATTCCTCCATGTTGTCCGAACACAAATTAACTAAATTGTTTTTTTTTTTTTTTTGCAAATTTAAGAAGATTGAACATAAAACACTTCAGTTGTCCCCCAAAAAACCCTCAAGAATTATGTTGATTTTAGCTCATTTTAAATGCAGTTGAAACCAGAAGTTTACATACACTCTAAAAAAAAAAAAGGAACATAACCATTTTTAAAAAAAATGTCTGATGATAAATCATACTAAACTTTTACTATTTTAGGCCGGTTAGGATTACCTAAATGATTTACATTTGCTAAATGCCAGAATAATGAGAGAATGTTTTTTTTTTTAGAGAATTTTTTATTAATTTCTAGACAGTCAAAAGTTTACACACATTTCCTTGGTATTTTTTTTTAGCTTTGCTTTTAAACTTTGGTCAAATGTTTTGGGTATCCTTCCACAAGCTTCTCACAATAGTTTGCAGTAATTTTGGCCCATTCCTCCTCACAGAATTGGTGTAACTGAGTCAGATTTGTCTTGCTTGCACAAGCTTTTTCAACTCTGCCCACAAATGTTCTATAGGATTGAGGGCAGGGCTTTGTGATGGCCACTCCAAAACATTCATTCTGTTATCCTTAAAGCACATTTTAACTAATTTGGCAGTATGCTTAGGGTCATGGATTGTTTGAAAGACCCATTTGTGGCCAAGTTTTAATTTCCTGGCTGATGTCTTGAGATGTTGCTTCAGTATTTCTACATAATGTTCTTTCTTCATGATGCCATCTATGCTGTGAAGTGGACCAGTCCCTCCTGCAGCAAAACAGCCCCACAACATGATGCTGCCGCCCCCATACTTCACAGTTGGGATGGTGTTCCTAGGCTTGTAAGCTTCCCCCTTTGTCCTCCAAATGTAACACTGGTCATTATGGCCAAACAGTTTAATCTTAGTTCCATCAGACCACAGGACATGTCTCCAACAATTATTCTTTTTCCCAGTGTAATTTAGCAAATTGTAATCTGGCTTTTTTATTGATTCTGGCTTGTTGATTTTCCCATGTTGTCACACAAGGAAGCAGTGTGTTTGAGGTTTTCCTTAAATACTATTCTACAGTTGTGCCTCCAAATAACTTAAATGTTGTCAATTAGCCAATCAGAAACTTCCAAAACCTTGACACCATCATCTGAGCTTTTTCAGAGGCAGAATAATCTTATTGTATGTAAACTTGACTTTCAAGAAAACGACAATTTCTCAAAAAATATCTCTCTCATTATTCTGCTATTAAGCAGAACAGAAACAAATGTGATAATCCTAACTTACCTAAAAGAGAAAAAGTTTAGTCACATTAACATCTGACTTTTTTTTTAAATGGTTATGTGCCTTTTTATACGGTGTATGTAAACTTCTGGTTTTAACTGTAAGTAGTTTGAACAACCAGCAAAAATACATTTTTTTTGCACTGTATGTACACAGGGTTGCCAGGTCCAAGAAAAATGTCCAGCCCAATGACAATTTAAAACCTGCTCAAAATGAATGAATAGTAGCCAATCAGAACCAATTTCACCTGTAAAACTCGATAAGTTAACTCAAACTGTTTGAGGAAATCTACTGCGGCAAAGCATTGAAGTTTTGAAACCAAATGGTTTGAGTCTTGTAAACTTCTATATATTGTATATTGAGTCATATACACATATATTATTTGTGTTTATATCGTCGAACTATAGACTCTAAAAAATATATAGACGTAGTATCCATGACGTCACCCATAGGTTTCTGAAGAACGCAAAAGAAGCTACAAGCAGGCATGGCCAACCGTCGCCATTTTGTTTGCGCGTCATCGCACTGACCGGAGGATACCAAACAAGGGCAAAGAGGCGGAGCGTGAGCGGGGCTACAGACGCCTGCCAGCATTTTGCTTAGAGGAGAAACGGTTAAACCTTCATCACCTGCGACTCGTTTGTGTTCTGACCACATGTGCTCGGTTGTACACTATATCAATAACGTGTTTAGACTTATTTAAAAACACTGTTGTAACATATTGAGCCACTAGGCATTGTTCTTATGACGTTTTTCTACAGGAGGAAAATGCGAATTACGTACAAACACTTCAAATATAGTCTGTGTTAATAAATGCAAGGCTATTGATGAAATCCAGTCATAACACTGTATGACAACGCTTCAGATGACTGTTCTAGAGCCTACAGCTTATCAATCTGTCAGATTCTGTAGTGCATTACAGCTCTAAAGAAAAATATAAATGATCTTAAATAAAACCAATACATTTATAGAGATGGTATATAAGTGTATAATTTCACTCACCTGGGAAATGGAGGCCACGTGAATGGTTTGTGAGCACAATTAAGTGCACACAGCATGCTATATCATCTGATAATTGTAGGAAATAATTCTAAAAAGCAACTGACTGTGTAAAGCCACGTAAAACAAAACAAAAATATGATGTATATGCCGAGTTCAGCCGGAATCAGCTGAGCTGATGAGACAGCAAGCAGTGAGACCTAGCTGTCACTCAAGTGGCCACGCCCTTACTTATGCAGACTTAATCAAGCTTAATATAAACGAAACGAAGAAATTCACCCCCCTCACAGTTGTCATGAAGGGTAATACAAGCTATATACACCAAAACCATCTTTTGTACCAGACTGTAAACAGGTTTTTATCAGCTTTAAAATTGGCCAATTTACCATTGCAGTCAGAAAATACTTGCTTTTCCTGGAGCCAGCCCGCAAGGCGAGTCAATGAATTGCAGTTTTAGTTACTTCCGTATTGGCTTCCCGATGGAGAGCGGGAGGTTGTCGCTTGCGTCAACCGTTTAGAGTGTTAGTAACTTATTAGTAACTTAAACATTGAGTCCAAACAACTATATACTGTACTTTAGCTACTCAAATAGTTTGGTATTGCTTCTAGCATAAGAATTAATACAAAGAAATAGAATTATTCATTCATAACTCATTCGGTTTGAGTTCTGCTTGATATAATCAGTTTATGAGTTCATAAATCCTTTTGAATAACAGAAAATGCCCTGGCAGCTTATTACAAGGTTTTGAAGCATCATATACAACACCAACCCAGACAATATATCACTTTAAACTGTTAAGAATGTTCATAAAAGACACTTTATTTGAACATTTCATGGTTATAAATTGTGGGAAGAAAGATCAATGTCTTATAATGCAATTCAAAAGCATACATAAAAGTCATGAATCACAAAATTCATAAAACTACTAATTGACTGGATATTATTTACAATGTGGTAATGTTCCATTCTAAAGAAAGAAGAGAGTAAGACAGGAAATGAATGGCTATCAGTCAGAAATCAGGTCATCTGAAGGTTTAGTGGAGTTGACTATGGAATGCGCCATTGGCAGAGCTGCCATGGAAAAAAAAAAGCACAATGGTGCGATCTTCAAGTGTAGCTAACACCTGAAACCATGTGAAAGCCTGGTGTGTAACGACTCCAGATAAAAGCCAGCGCTTTAGGCCATTTAAGAGAAGTGAGCCTGAATGAATCCTCCCGCTGCCTCCTTTCTACTTTTAGACACTGTATTATGTTAAACTACAATATAAAGAATCTAAATATAAAATGCACCGAGAACACAGTGGACATGTGCATGTAAGGAATACTTATTTACTGGATGTAACATGCATAAAGTGGGTGACATGGTGGGTCAGTGGTTAGCACTGACGCCTCACAGCAAGAAGGTCGCTGGTTCGAGTCCTGGCTTGGCCAGTTGGGATTTCTGTGTGGAGTTTGCATGTTCTCCCTGTGTTGGCGTGGGTTTCAATGTCAGTTTTGTCTAAATATGTGATTCACGACACCTGAAAAGGGTTGGAGCCTGAGTGAGAACTTACTCTGTAAGGGGGTGAAAGTTGTACCCCTGGGGCGCTAGGATGTCCTAAAGTGCCCTTATTGACTTAACAAGGAGATGGGATGTTCCATTGAAATACATTGATCCCATTGACTCCCGGTATAAATGTCAAACATCAATAGTATTACATAGCAGATTCATAGAGACATAGGAGGGGGTCCCATTTGACTGACCAATAAGCATCTCAATATGAAAATGAAGCTCTCAGGCCACGCCTCTGAAACAATTTAAACCCCCTTAGTAGTTGATTCCATAGACTGCCATTATAATAGGCCCAAATGTTTGCATAGCAGTGTCATAGGGACATGGGGGTGGGCTCGTTTGACTCAGACAACCAATAAGCATCTGATCATGAAGCTCTTGAGAATGAATATGATAATGAAGCTCTTAAGCCACGCCCCTGAAGCCATTTAACCCCCCTTAGTAGTTGATTTCATAGACTGCCATTATAATAGGCCCAAATGTACTGTATGCATAACAGTGTCATAGAGACATGGGGGTGGGCTCATATGGCTCAGACAACCAATGAGCATCTCAATATGATAATGAAGCTCTCAGGCCATGCCTCTGAAACAATTTATACCCCCTTAGTAGTTGATTCCATAGACTGCCATTATAATAGGCCCAAATGTATGCATAGCAGTGTCTTAGAGACATGGGGGTGGGCTCATTTGGCTCAGACAACCAATGAGCATCTCGATATGATAATGAAGATCTCAGGCCACGCCTCTGAAACAATTTAAACCCCCTCAGTAATTAATTCCATAGACTGCTATTATAATAGGCCCAAATGCAGTGTCATACAGACATCGCGGTGGGCTTATTTGACTCACATAACAATTAAGCATCTCAATATGATAATGAAGCTCGCAAGCCACGCCCCCAAAACCATTTAAACCCCCAAAGTAATTGATTCCATAGACTGCTATTAAAATAGGCCCAAATGCATATCTTTGCATAGCAGTGTCATAGAGACATGGGGGTGGGCTTATTTGACTCAGACAACCAATAAGCACCTCAATATGATAATGAAGCTCTCAGGCCACGCCTCTGAAACAATTTAAACCCCCTTAGTAGTTGATTCCATAGACTGCCATTATAATAGGCCCAAATGTTTGCATCACAGTGTCATAGAGACATGGGGGTGGGCTCGTTTGACTCAGACAACCAATAAGCATCTGATCATGAAGCTCTTGATAATGAATATGATAATGAAGCTCTTAAGCCACGCCCTTGAAGCCATTTAACCCCCCTTAATAGTTGATTTCATAGACTGCCATTATAATAGGCCCAAATGTACTGTATGCATAACAGTGTCATAGAGACATGGGGGTGGGCTTATTTGACTCAGACCACCAATAAGCATCTCAATATGATAATGAAGCTCTCAAGCCACGCCCCTGAAGCCATTTAACCCCCCTTAGTAATTTATTCCATAGACTGCTGTTATAATAGGCCCAAATGCAGTGTCATACAGACATGGCGGTGGGCTTATTTGACTCGCATAACAATTAAGCATCTCAATATGATAATGAAGCTCTCAAGCCACGCCCCTGAAGCCATTTAACCTACCTTAGTAATTTATTCCATAGACTGCTGTTATAATAGGCCCAAATGCATATCTTTGCATAAAAGTGTCATAGAGACATGGGGGTGGGCTCATTTGACTCAGACAACCAATAAGTACCTCAATATGATAATGAAGCTCTCAGGCCACGCCTCTGAAACAATTTAAACCCCCTTAGTAGTTGATTCCATAGACTGCTATTATAATAGGCCCAAATGTATGCATAGCAGTGTCTTAGAGACATGGGGGTGGGCTCATTTGGCTCAGACAACCAGTAAGCATCTCAATATGATAATGAAGCTTTAAAGCCACGCCCCTGAGACCATTTAAACCCCTTTTTAGTAATTGACTCTATAAACTGCTATTATAATAGGCCTAAATGCATATCTCTGCATAGCAAAGTCATAGAGACATGGGGGTGGGCTTATTTGATTCACACAACCAATAAGCATCTCAATATGATAATGAAGCTCTCAAGCCACGCCCCCAAACCATTTAAACATCCTTAGTAATTGTTTCCATAGATTGCCATTATAATAGGCCAAAATGCATATCTTTGCAGACTCTAGCAGAGTCATAGAGACATGGGGGTGGGCTCATTTTACTCAGACAACCAATAAGCGTCTCAATATGATAATGAAGCTCTCAAGCCACGCCCCTGAAATCATTTAAAGACCCTTAGTATCTAATTCCATAGACTTGCATTATAATAGGCCCATATGCATATCTTTGCATTGCAGTATTATAGAGACATGAGGGTGGGCTCATTTGACTCACACAATCAATAAGCATCTCAATATGATACTGAAACTCTAATTTTTAAAAGTCCTTCCCACATTAACAATGAATTGATATGTGCATTTCGGACGACCGCCCCATACGAAGGTTTGTGTGATGGGTCCCCTCCAGTTCTCAATATGCAGATGTTTAATTCAGCATCCACAATCTTTGACGTAAGCATGCGTGTCTTTAACTAGACTGAGAATAATCTGCGGTCAGCATCTCTGACGTAACAAACTCGACCCACGCAGGCAGATGTTATGCGTAAGCTAGATGAAGAAAAAGCCTTGCTGTCGGACACAGAACAAATCCTAATTACCAGGTAAATCTAGCATCACTGCTGATGTGTGTGTGTGTGTGTGTGAGATGAAGAACGGCTTCGGGGGAAGATTATGCATCAATGAGATGCATCCGGCCTGAATCATACGTCAGGTTGGATTGTGGTTGTGCAAGAGGACTACAGTGTTTTCTGAGGACACTTTGAAAGGCGTTCTTATACTTGACACAAGATCTGATATTTCAATCTTCATTTTAGAAGAGTTTCTGTCATGCCTTTTTGAGGATTGCATCAGCTTTGACTGCAGATTTAGAGATAGGTGCACTTTGAAAGAATGTAGTCGGATATTTGTAAAGTTCATTGCTAGTGAATGTCTTTAAGGAGACCTATAACGCCCCTTTTTTCAACATGTCAATATATCCCTAGAAGTATTCTAGAAATACCACACTAATAATGTTTTATAACTCTTTGAATCTGCTTCTTTTAGGCGTTGATCATAATTGCGTCGTTTTGGTGACTATCGCTTTAAATTCAAATGAGATTGTGCTCTTTTCAGAAGAGGGCGGAGCTATAAATGCCTGTGTGTCAGCATAGTGGCAGATTCAAAAACAAGACTAAATGCTAATGAGGGGGAGATTGTCACTAGTGGGCGGGGCTTTCCCCCTCTGATGACGCATACAAAGAGAGAATGTCAATCAAAGTGTTTCTCCAGACTGTTTTTTATCAAGTGTGATTCTAATTAATTTAATTAATATATATTTACCGTTAGAAGCTGGTTATATTCACAGACTGCTGCCACACAACTGTGTTTAAGCTCCTTATAAAAGTGATTTTTGCATAATAGGTGCCCTTTAAGTTGCACAGGTATATTTTTATATGATATATTTATATTGTATTGTAATATTTTTTTTTAATGCAAAAAATGATTCAGATGTTAAGTACAGATGAACATATTTTGTATTTTATTTTATTTTCTATAATATAACAAAAACATAGCTAAGTACTTAATTAAAGGCCGGCTCACACTTTTTTGTAATCCTTAACGATTGTAGCATGTCAGAGTGCACATGGCTCTCATGCCACACTGTAAGATCTCAGCCATCACAAAGTCAGACTGAACGACAATGAAGACGCACCAAGCATGAAAGAAAACGCTCCCGGAGTTTGACGTCATCCACCCGTGACACGTTCACTATCCCGCGTTCTGAAATGATTCCTCACAGCAAACGTAAACAATTTTGCACACGGCGTGTCTCAATAATAAATCCAGGAAGAAAAAAACTGTTTTGACGTTTCGCTGCGGTCATTTGCATTGTCGCATGGATTGCGTCATCAAATCCGGAGCTCCTATTGGTTCTTGGATTAATGCTCATCGCAGCTGTTGTCACACTGCAGGAAAGGAAATCTTCTGACACTGCCAGAACTTCATCAGAGGAAAAATCTGATCACAACGGACACCAAGCGATGTCTGTGAACATGTCAAGTTCATCACAGATTTTAGCCCAGGATTTCAGGAATCTTTTGGGATTTCCTAAATTTGTCTCAGATGACAAAATCGTGGCTAAAATCTCACAGTGTGAGCAGGGCTTTAGGCAACCTTAAAAATGATTTGAGGTTTTTTTTAATTCCTCTAATTCCAGGTTTGTATATGGTTAAGGTTATGTTTAAGGTATACTTTAATGTCCCAGAGAGAAACATTTTTCAAGCTCTGAGGTAACATAAAAAAATACAGGTACACAACACTAACACAGTGGCTCAGTGGTTCCCGGCTAGGACAGTTGGCGTTTCTGTGAGGAGTTTCTCCTCTGGGTGCCCCCACAGTCGAAACGCATGCTGCATAAAACATATGCTGGAATAGTTGGTGGTTCATTCCGCTGTGGCAATCCTTGATTGATAAGAGACTAAGCTGAAGAAAAATGAATGAATGAATGAACAATGAAACTAAAGGCTGATTTATACTTCTGCGTCAAGCGCACGCATATGCTACGGCACAGCCTACGCGTGGACGCATAGCCCTCGCCGTGGCCATCAGCGACGTTGACACGTAACGCAAGCTCTGTGATTGGTCGGCTTAGTAGCGCTGACGAGTGTGGGCGGAGGTGAGAGCAGCACTAGCGTGATGCAGCAAGTGTTTACAAGTGTGGAGTCCCGTGAAGGATCTCCGGATGGAGACTGTTGTTTTGTGTTTACTTTATGATTAAAGTTGTTGCACGTCCGCCGGTTCCCACTTCAAAATGAGCCAATTTGAGCCACTTGTACATTAAGGAAGCGTTCAGAAAAAACAAAACACCAGCGAAGAAACTCGACACAGAGGAACATAAACACCTACTGCCAGCTAGCGTTTCGGATGTGTTATTGCAGAGAAACAGAAACAGCGAGCAGAAATATAAATGCACGGCTACGCACAAGGCTTGCGCCGTGGGTCACGCCGATCACTCCACGCAGAAGTATAAACCAGGCTTTACACATACCTAACAACTAACCTTACATACTTTCTCAGCCAGGTTGTATCTCAGCCAAATATTGTCCGTATATCCTAAGAACCAATGGACAGATTATTTATTCCGCTTTCATGTTATGTATAAATCTCTTTTTTTCACACTTCTGGTTTTGACACTTATAAAAATGAACACTTATGGTTTTCTGGTCCAGGGTCACATATATGCACACTTTCACTATATCCATCCTTTGATTCATTGCACCAAAACAGCTGGAAGCACTGGACACAGAAAAGCATCCGTTATAAATCCATTTATCCTCCATTTCAGTAGTGCTTGGAGTTTGTTAGAACTAGAACAGGACATCAGTTTACTGCTGGGGATTTCCCTTGTCACGTTTGAAGGAATTTTGGCCCATTTCTCCTGACAGAATTGGTGTAACTGAGTCAGATTTGTAGGCTGTCTTGCTCGCACAAGCTTTTTCAACTTTGCCCACAAATTTTCTATAGGATTGAGGTCAGGGCTTTGTGATGGCCACTCCAAAACATTCATTCTGTTGTCCTTAAAGCACATTTTAACTAATTTGGCAGTGTGCTTAGGGTCATGGTCTGTTTGGAAGACCAATTTGTGGCAAAGTTTTAATTTCCTGGCTGATGTCTTGGTCACATATATACACACTTTCACTATATGCATCCTTTGATTCATTGCACCAAAACAGCTGGAAGCACTGGACACAGAAAAGCATCCGTTATAAATCCATTTATCCTCCATGTCAGTAGTGCTTGGAGTTTGTTAGAACTAGAACAGGGCATCAGTTTACTGCTGGGGATTTCCCTTGTCACGTTACACCCCGTCTTGACAGTTTGAGGCTATGTTCACACTGCAGGCAAATGCGGCTCAGATCTGATTTTCTTTTTGTTTGGTTTGCCCATGTGTAACTCAGATCTGTTTATTTGTTATTGCCATGACAGTGTAAACAGCGCAAACCACATGCATCCGATTCAGATTTCTGCCACTTTCACATGTGGTATTAAATCCGATACAGATCTGAGGTCTTGTTTATAAAACTTGTGTTATGAACGGACGCTGGAATAAATGTTAACTTATTTATTAATGATTATAACTCGTATGATTATTTAAAGTGGTTCATTTAGGTCAATATTTTAGTTAAATCTGCTTCTACTCAGTTCACTTACAGCACATTCTCCTATCAAGTGTGTTTTCTTTTATACAGTAGATCATACGCATGTTTCCACTCCAGTTTTGTGCGTACACCAGGTGTATAAATGAGACCCTTGATGTTTTGCAATGCTACCACATGTGTGAACTGTTATGCTGGATTTCATTTAAGCTCATAATTTGGTGTAAACAACATAAAGGCACGGATCCATCTTTCCTTGTATCAGAATTTCAGGCTGCTAGTTGGTTAATGGTGTGAAACAGGTTGTTTTGGCACATTTTAGACCATTTAGTACCAAAAACCACAGTCTAGCTGAGTATTGAGCCTTTATGACCACAGTGTAGACATCTATTTGAAGAACAAACACATCTCAAAGCTCAGATTGTCCCAAGCTAGTTTCATGAATACTGCAGGGAGTTTAATATGCTCATATTGAGCAATTTTGGGATTTAGTGAAAGCAAGATTCACATCATGGATGCGCAGCTGACAAATCTGCAGCAACTGTGTGGCGCTGACATGTCAAAATGGAGCAAAACGTATGTACAGTTGAAACCAAAAGTTTACATACACTCTAAAAAAAGGAACATAACCATTTTAAAAAACAATGTCTGATGGTAAATCATACTAAACGTTTACTATTTTAGGTCCGTTAGGATTACCTAAATGATTCACATTTGCTAAATGCCAGAATAATGAGAGAATTTATTTTAGAGAATTTTTTATTAATTTCTAGACAGTCAAAAGTTTACACACAATTCCTTGGTATTTTTTTAGCTTTGCTTTTAAGCTGTATAACTTTGGTCAAATGTTTTGGGTATCCTTCCACAAGCTTCTCACAATAATTTGAAGGAATTTTGGCCCATTCCTCCTGACAGAATTGGTGTAACTGAGTCAGATTTGTAGGCTGTCTTGCTCGCACAAGCTTTTTCAACTCTGTCCACAAATTTTCTATAGGATTGAGATCAGGGCTTTGTGATGGCCACTCCAAAACATTCTGTTGTCCTTAAAGCACATTTTAACTAATTTGGCAGTATGCTTAGGGTCATGGTCTGTTTGGAAGACCAATTTGTGGCAAAGTTTTAATTTCCTGGCTGATGTCTTGAGATGTTGCTTCAGTATTTCTACATAATGTTCTTTCTTCATGATGCCATCTATGCTGTGAAGTGGACCAGTCCCTTTTGCAGCAAAACAGCCCAACAACATGATGCTGCCGCCCCCATACTTCACAGTTGGGATGGTGTTCCTAGGCTTGTAAGCTTTCCCCTTTGTCCTCCAAATGTAATACTGGTCATTACGGCCAAACAGTTCAATCTTAGTTCCATCAGACCACAGGACATGTCTCCAAAAATGTGTCTTTTTCCAGTGTAATTTAGCAAATTGTAATCTGGCTTTTTTGTTGATTCCAAAACCTTGACACCATCATCTGAGCTTTTGCAGAGGCATAATAATCTTATTGTATGTAAACTTGACTTTCAAGAAAAGTTATAACAATTTCTCAAAAAATATCTCTCTCATTATTCTGCTATTAAGCAGAACAGAAACAAATGTGATAATCCTAACTTACCTAAAAGAGAAAACGCTTAGTCACATTAACATCTGACTTTTTAAAATGCTTATGGGTCTTTTTATACAGTGTATGTAAACTTCTGGTTTCAACTGTATATATATATTATATATATATATATATATATAAATAACAAAAAAAAATACACACACATATATGCAAACCTTTATTTTAAATGTGATTAATCATGACTAATCTTTGCACTTACTGTAATAGCACTTAATAAAGTGACTGTATAGGTTTACGTCATGCACACTCACTTAAGTTGTATCAGTAACCTACTAAAAACGACTAATTGGATAAAAGTAATACTTTGCAAGATTGCATAATATTCAGTTTTTTTTCCCTAAAGCTGCATATACAAATATCCAACACAGGCTCATTGTGGATACATACCCATGTCTACATTTGTGGGGACGGTGAAATATGTAACCGCAGGTATGTCTGCTCACAGTTTTTGTTCTTGCAAATCTGCCAGAAGCCGATGTGATCTCAAATTTCTTTCACACGTATTCCTCTCGCGTAAATCCACTAGAGGGCGCACTATACACTTTAGTCGACCAGGGGTGCGTTTCCGAAAACCATCGTTAGCCAACTAAGGTCGCAAGTTCTCAATAATATTTGTAAAGGAAACACAGGCCCTATTTGTGCCATACATATATTTCAATTAAAATGGAAAACGAGTGCATGTTTTGACCAAAACTAATATTGGATTTGTTTTTAAATGCGTGTTTGTGTAAAACAATATAATTTGCACAAAGAATTGATGGGGTTCTTCTCTAAAGAAGTTACTCCACCCAGTTTAGAGCATCATTATTGGCATTTTACGTTATAACTAGGGCCAGACGGAATCTGCGGACGTTTTTTGCTATTTCTGCGGAGAATTTTGGTAAAAATCTGAGGATTTCTGCGGAATTATTTTGGGAGTATCATAACTAAAACCTTAATATGTTAAATAAATTATATCTTTTTAACTTAATTTAATTTTTAAAATGCAAATCCAACTAGATTAACTGTAAATAGTTAACTTTAAGTAAATAAACAGAATTACTGATGGGCTAAAAATCTGCGGAAATCTGCAGAAAATCTGCAGAAAATCGAGCGCAGATTCCGTGTGGGCCTAGTTACAACTAACGTTGTTCAAACAATGGATCTGCTACAGAGAAATTACGGGTAACCCTCGCCACTACATCGTTCTTTTCCCAAACGCACGCACCCCAGGCCAGCTTGCTGTCGACTGACTTACCGAACAACTGACCCACCCACCCCATTCCCTAAACCTAACCGATAGTGTTTTCAAGAGCAATCTAGATAAAAAAAGCCGTCACGGCTGCGTGATTTCACAATGTTTTCAGCCTTTTATTTATTTATTAAATTTTTTATTTTACCTGCTTTCTGGAACCGTTCTTCAGCGGACTCGAACCCCATCGCCACGGTCAACCCCGCTCTGCGTCCTAAATCTACTGACGTATGCAGCAAGATACTTGGCAAACTGGTCACAGCAGAAAAGCCGTCCACACGGAGGTCAGTAGGTATCGCGAAAAGGAACAAAAGCCGTTGGCGCCATCATTCCACCACGTAGTGCTCATTTTAAAGACGAAATGCAGCCACATGTACTTCTGGGTACATAATTCGCGCTCTCCAGAAATGTAGACAGGGGTACCTATTCACAATAAGCCTGTGTCGCAAATATCAGTTGTCAAATCTGACTGACAAATTAGCTAGTGCAACATTAAATGACATCTACATACTGTCAACTTAAAGGGAAAGTTCACCCAAAAATGAAAATCTATTCACTATTTACTCAATTGTTGGGAACCTGTTTGAGTTTCTTTATTGTTTTGAACATAAAAGTAGACATTTGGAAGAAATCTGAAAACCTGTAACCATTGACTTCCATAGTAGGAAAAGCAAATATTATAGAAGTCAATGGTTACAGGTTTTCGGCTTTCTAAAGCAACTTAAAAGACGTCTGCACACGTGAAAAGAGAGTAAATTAGGACAGAATTTTACTTTGTGGGTGAACTATCCCTTTAAATCGCATCAGTAGTGTCCAAATGGGTTAACGTGCCTTAAACAGATGACCAATATATAGGACAATCTGTTAAAATGCATGCCAGCAATCTAATGCACTTGAGCTGCTTAACTTTTGCCCATATTTACGCTTTTTAATCTGCGTGCAATGCAAATATTTACGTGTACATTGAGCCTGGCTGTGTAATGAAACTATGAAGCCCATAGGGTTGACTTCATCGTATCTGTCAAGACTTTAATCCTCTTGTAAAGTTCAGACCCCCGGGGATAAATCAAATATGGCTCTGGGGAGGGGGTGCACAACACAAAAGGATTTCACTCCAGTAAAAACAGAAAAGTGCTGGCTTTGTTAAGCATGTGTGCCAATCATCAGGGTATTAGAGTCAAGCAAAACAACCTGGATATCAGGATATCACTAGTGAACTGACCCCGCAGGATTCGATGCCTACAGGGACAAGAAAGAAAATCCACTTGCGCATAATTGGGATTAAATATTTATTCTTCTTGCATGAGATATTAAGTCCTATGAGGCATAGTGAATGAGGACTTGATGGCCAGATGTTGGCACACAACATCCATCCTTTGCTTCCTCCCTGGATGACAGTAACCTTCCCACACCGGCAGAACTCATGGGAGGATTATCATTGACATGGCACAAAAAAAGACCAGCTGCTCCATGACCATAAATACAGCCAATGCTGTGTGTGTGATCCCAATCTACAGCCCAGGAGAAGGCATAGCTTAAATATATGGATTGACAGATGCAAGTTTAATTACATTGCCTTAAAGTCGCCATGAAATCAAAATTTCTATACGTACATTACCTGACAAAAGTCTTGTCGTGGATCTCAGTTGTAAAAGCAACAAATAATAACTTGACTTCTAGTTGATCATTTGTAAAAAGGCAGAAGGTCGATTTTTCTGGTGAATCATCTGTTGAGCTGCATCCCAATCATCACAAATACTGCAGAAGACCTACTGGAACCCGCATGGGCTCAAGATTATCAATGAAATCAGTCAAGTTTGGTGAAGGAAAAATCATGGTTTCGGGGTTACATTCAGTATGGGGGAGATCTGCAGAGTGGACGGCAACATCACAGCCTGAGGTATCAAGACATTTGTGCTGCCCATTACATTACAAACCACAGGAGAGGGCAAATTCTTCAGCAGGACAGCGCTCCTTCTCATACTTCAGCCTCCACATCAAAGCTCCTGAAAGCAAAAAATGTCAAGGTGCTCCAGTATTGGCCAGCCCAGTCACCAGACATGAACATTTTTGAGCATGTCTGGGGTAAGATTGAGGAGGAGGCATTGAAGATGAATCCAAAGGGGAACTCTGGGAGTCCTGCAAGAACGCTTTCTTTGCCATTCCAGATGACTTTATTAACAAGTGATTTGAGTCATTGCAGAGATGTGTGGATGAAGTCCTCCAAGCTCACGGGAGTCATACACAATATTGATTCAAGTCATACTTCAACACTGAAAATCAAGGCATTATCATGTTTTATTTTGGTAAGATAAGCGTAATCTAGAGGCCTTTGCCTTTCATATAAGCCACTTCTGATACCAAATGATCAACTAGAAGTCAAGTTATTATTGTTGTTCCTAAAACTTGGATAGGCGACAAGACTTTTGTCAGGTAGTGTATAAATAGTAGTTCTTGCAAAAAGTGCTTTGCTTTACTTAGATTTTTGGTCTTGTTTCAAGTCCAAATATCTAATGATTCTTAAATCAAGACGTATTTTCTAGACCAGGGGTGCTCAACCCTATTCCTGGAGATGGACCTTCCTGCAGTTTTCAGTTGCAGCCCATATCAAACACACCTGCCTGTAATTATCAAGCGCTCCTCAGGTTCTAATTAATTGGTTCAGGGGTGTGTTTGATCAGGGTTGGAGCTGAAATCTGCAGGAAGGTCGATCTCCAGGAACAGGGTTGGTCACCCATGTTCTAGACAATCAAAACACATTGTTATGTTTTAAGAAATAATATGCCAAAATAAAGTGATTTTTTTTTTCTGAAAATAGTCTTGTTTTTCCTTCTAACATAAGATTACTTTGCTTACCCCATTGGCAGATTATTTAGCTGGTTTAAAGGGAAAAATTTAGGTAAATTGATTGTTTCTTAAAACAAGACTATATGCTTTGCATCTCTTGATTTAAGAATCGCTAGATTTTTGGACTAGAAACAAGACAAAATCTAAGTAAGAAAATAATTTTTTGCAGTGTAAACAGTGTCTCTGTGCACATAAACTTTAATCAAATACCATAATCTTCCCAGCTTCTCGAAATGACTTCATTTCCTGGTCACATGGAATTTCTTTAGGGCGGAGCTATCAGTCCTTTGGGGTTGGGCATATGAGGGCATCTCATTTCTTCCTTCATTTTATTAACCATGTCCATCTATCAATAATCCAATCTACTCCAAAATGTGATTGGAAAATGCATGATTGATGATGGAAAGCGTTCTCTCATTTTAGGACCAAATCCAAAAAAGGACAACCTTAACCTCCATTTCATGGCGACTTTAATATGTTACATTACGAAAGGGTTGCATTGTTTTGAAAAAGAGAGTTTGACAGAATACGTCCAAGATTGAAATTGTCATCGTTGCACCTTAACCTACTACCAAAGTCTTGCTTAATCCAAGAGCGGTCATTAATGAACGAGTACAGCCTACAGTGCCGCTGTTACCTGAGAAAACGATTATTATTATTATTATTATTTGCCGTTATATGCTACATCTTGTGGACAATGTGCAGTTTGGACAGCATGTAACAGATTCTGCAAGACGTCACCACAATGTGCGCAGCTCTTTTTATTCGATAAACATCCTGCGTTCATCGCGTGTTTTGCAATGCATATGGAATGATTGCGTCCCCCTATTGCAAAAGCTCGAGACGTGGCTGAAACATCCGAGACAGACATTCGAAATGTGCAGTCCAGTGCTCCGGTGTGAAAAAACAAAACAAATAAAAGAGGAGAACAAACGCGGGCACCTGATTCCCAAAAACTCAAGCCTCACGCTTTAGCAAATCCTCCAGACTTGTCCAGCGTCCCGTCACACCGCAGTGTGCTGGGTGACGTCCCTGCGGGGAGACATAGACATCTGCCGGGTGAACTGACTGAAGCTGGCGGCCCGTGCTCGGGTTCGAGGAGCTGTAGAGGCAGGGGACGAGGACGGAGGGAGAAATCCAGGCTGGCTTTGCTGGAGAGGCAACGAGGTTTTATCCGAAACCTGCTGCTGGTGCTCGTCCTGCTGCTTGTGGGTCAGATCTTTGGAGAACAGGCTCTGGATCAGCTGCAGCTTCTCCTTTTCTTCGTTCAGGAAGACGTCCACTAGAAGCGTCTTGTCCTTCTTGAGCTGCTCGCTGATGTTTTTGGGCATGTCCGGGATCAGCCAGGCCACCAGCATGCTCATGATTATTACCAGGTTCTGGAGGAAGGTGGAGATCAGTGGGTTAAATGCATGTTTTGTTCAAGTTAGTCAGAATTATTAGCCCCCCTGTATATTTTCCCCCCAATTTCAAGATTTTTCTTCTTTCACATTTCTGAACATGATAGTTTTAATAACTCATTTGTAATAGCTGATTTCTTTTATCTTTGTCTAGATTTTGACTAGATATTTTTTAAGATACTAGTATTTAGCTGACATATAAAGGCTTTACTAGGTTAATTAGTTTAAAGTTAGGGTAATTAGACAAATCATTATTTAACGGTGGTTTGTTCTGTAGACAATCAAAGAAAAATATTGCTTAAGGGGGCTAATAATATTGACCTTAAAATGTCTTAAAAAAAATTAAAAACTGCTTTTATTCTAGCCGAAATAAAACAAATAAGACTTTCTCCATAAGAAAAAATATTATAGGAAATACTGTGAAAAATTCCTGAATCTGTTCAACATTTGGGAAATATAAAAAAAAAAAAGATTCACAGGAGGGCGAATAATTCTGACTTCAACTGTTTGTGTGTATTTATGGGTGGAGTGCAGGAGGAAGAATATGCCTTTCTGTTTAATAGATGGAGGATCTCCTATATGTCAGATTGTGTTTTGCCAGCATTGTCTATACATACAGTTAATTTAGAGTTTCACATAGTCATAATGAAAAAGCCAGAAAGCATACTGGTAATAAGTAATTTATATAGTGCCTGTAAGGCTGCATTTACTGTCATCAAAAATAATAAATAATTTACATAATTTTTGTTATTGTCATTTTCGATAAATTAAATGTGTTCCTCACACCATAAGTAAACGTATTATTATTATTTATTTACATTTACTCATTTAGCAGATTTTTTGGTCAGATTAGCAGAATACGTGGCTTTAACTACTGTACTTGCATCAAAAAAATAAAGACAATGTACTCACTGTGTTCATAATGTATTGCAGAACACTTCTGGTGCTTAAATTGAACGGTACTTTTGAATTGTAATGTATTATAATTTTTACAATAATATGAAAGTTTTTTTTTTATTATTGAAAAATGAAAAACTAGATGCTAAACTGATGCTTAATGATGCTGAAAAAAAGCTTTCTATCACTAGAATAAATTGCACTTAAAATTATTTTAATATTCACACAGAAAATTTAGATATTTTAGATTGAAATAATGTATACTTGGTAAGAGACAAAAGCTTTAACAAATCTTTACATTTTTCTAACATTTGTATATGTATGTACGTACATACAGTACAGTTGAAGTCAGAATTATTAGCCCCCTTTGATGTTTTTTCTTCTATTTTATATTCCAAATGATGTTTAACAGAGCAAGAAAATTTTCACAGTATGTCTGATAATATTTTGTCTTCTGGAGAAAGTCTTATTTGTTTTATTTTTGCAAGAATAAAAGGATTTAAAAAATTTTTAAGAACCATTTTTAGGTCAATATTATTAGCCCCTTTAAGCTATATTTTTTTTGATAGTCTACAGAACAAACCATCATTATACAATAACTTGCCTAATTACCCTAACCTGCCTAGTTTACCTAATTAACCTAGCTATGCCCTTAAATGTCACTTTAAGCTGTATAGAAGTGCCTTGAAGAATATCTAGTCAGATATTATTTACTGTCATCATGACAAAGATAAAATAAATCAGTTATTAGAAATGAGTTATTAAAACTATTATGATTAGAAATGTGTTGAAAATGTTCTCTCCATTAAACAGAAATTGGGGGAAAAATATACAGGGGGGCTAACAACTCAGGGGGCTAATAATTCTGACTTCAACCGTGTACATATATACACATAATGTATACATGTATATGTATATATACAATAAAATGACAGTAGAAATGTTGATATATTAACTTTAAATACCTACTCAGTGGTTTCTAAAAATGCTATTGACTAAATTTAAATCTTTAAAAAATTTAAATAAATTTTAAGATTTACTTTTGATCAATTTAAAGCACCCTGGACTAATAAAACCATAAATTTCTTTAAATCTTTTTACATTTTAGGTAGCTGTGATCACTGTGAAATGTCCTTTTATGAGTCTGGAACGGTTAAATGACATTTAGTTTTAGAGCAAACTATTCCTTTAAGTGTTTGGTTTACAGTTTAATTGCACGTCAATAGAAATAGTTTCACCCACATCTGCTGACAGCAGGACATTTTTAGTGAGTTCCAGCAATTATTCTGACCAACATATAGACTCTTAATCTTCACGTGCATCGCTTATACACGGCTGAATGGCTGACGATGCGGTGGCTTTTTCATTTGTTTGGCTTTTACATTTACACTGCTGCAATCAGAGTCTATTAACAGTGTTTTCTGCCATAGAGTACGAATATTTTTTTGCGTGTAATGAGAAGTCGTACCTGGAATAAAATGACGAAACCTAACCGAGCTGCTAGAACGGACCAGTACTGTTTGGAGAACTGGTAAGGCTCATTCGACCATGGAGGTTCTCTGTAGTCCTTGTACCTAAAATATACAAAACAAAAATGTCATTAAGGGCTCGTTCAGTTCTAGCAAGTATCCATTAGCTGGTGCAATAAAGAAGAGAAAATGTGAAACACATGCTCGACACATGCTTCTAGCAGGGCAAAACAACACAACAACATTATTAATCATGATGAGGATGTTTAAGTGCAAAAAAAAAAAAAGGATTGGAATTTTGCTGCGCCACTTAACTATTTGTCCAAGTGGATTTCATCCTGCTTTGGAGCTAATGAGAGTTTTTGAATGGTTATAAACAGGGCTTTATATTAGCTTTAAGCCACTTTAACTTTAAGCTCATCAGCCACTTTTACTAGTTTCAATCCAAAGTTATTAGACGGTCGGCATCATAATTGGCCACAATTTTTTTTTATTGTTTGGAAATTCATTCATCATTAATTTCCCTTTGGCTTAGTCCCTTATTTATTAGGCGTCATCACAGTGGAATGAACCGCCAACTATTCCCGCATATGTTTTATGCTACGGATGCTCTTCCAGCCACAATAGAGTACACTCTCACCTTCACACACACACACACAAACAATCATGGCCAATTTTGTTAACCAAATTCACCTATAGAGCATGTTTTTGGACTTATGGGGGAAACCGGAGCACCCGGAGGAAACCCACGCGAACACGGGGAGAACATACAAACTCCACACAGAAAGGCCGTCTGACTCAGTCGGGACTCGAACCAGTGACCTTCTTGCTGTGAGGTGACAGTGCTAACCACTGAGCCACCATGCCAACTGTTTGGAAATTGTTTTATATGATTAACTCCTAAACTGTATCACTATATTGCAATTAAATCCTAATCTAATCATGACAAATTATATATATATCACTGGAAATGTCTAAACCTTCTGAATCCATATTTTACTGTTATTTTTTATAGGAAAAATAATAAATAAAAAAATTATTAAAATAAAATAAAACATTTTGTAGGAAGATTAATAGATCAAAATCCATTTACTGTCAGGCTTCAACCTGTGGGAACATTTGCAGTTACATTTTTAAAGCATATTATTATAGTCTGAACAAAGCGATTATGACAAACTATCATTTGACAGCTTAACATTTCTAGTTTCCATATATAATGACTTATTTTTGATAGATATTACCGAACAACAGATATTTATTATTTTGCAAGGACACAAGAAGGATACTCACAGTTGTAAAGCATTACTCTTGATATAAACCCTCTTTAAAATGTTTAATATATTAATAATGATACTACTACTACTACTACTACAACTACTACTACTACTACTACTACTACTAATAATAATAATAATGGCAACGCGTTGGAACAGTTGGTAGCGCTGTGGAGTTTGCATGTTCTCCTCGTGTTTGCGTGGGTTTCCTCCGGGTGCTCCGGTTTCCTCCACAGTCCAAAGACATGCGGTACAGGTGAATTGGGTGAGCTAAATTGTCCATAGTGTGTGAGTGTGAATAAGAATGTATGGGTGTTTCCCAGTGATGGGTTGCAGTGACCCCTGATTAATAAAGAGACTAAGCCAAAAAAAAAAATGAATGAATAATAATAATAGTAATAATAGTGGTTGCCCAAAAAATGAAGCAGTTATGATTTTTGATGTCTTTGAAAGAAGTTAGTTTCATGGATCATTGATGATTAAGTACTTAACTTTTGAAAGGTAATATATCAAATTTTCCACAAAAATATGAAGCAGTGTGGCTATTTTTTTCATAATGTTAATAAATATTATCAATTTTAAGCATCAAATCATCACATATAATAATGTTTTCTGGGGATTAATGCAACACTGAAAACTGTAGTATTGATGCTGAAAGTTCAGCTTTACTTATTAATATTATTATTATTATTAATTATTATAATAAATTACCTTTTAAAATACTGTCACAATTTAAAAACTGTTTTAATGATATTTTGCATATTTTGCATCACATGATCCATGATTCTTTTTTTTTTATTTTTATATATAATATTTTTTTGGGTTTTCATATTTAATGGAGGACAGTGAAGATTACAGACAGGAAAGTGTGGGAAGCAGAAGAAAGGGAAGGATTGGCAAAGCGCCAGGAATCGAACTTGGGTAATCATGAGCACCTTAGTATGTGTCGTCATTCTAACCACTATGCTATTGGCGCCAACCAGAAATCCTCCTTAAATGATGATTTGATGCTCAACTTTTTTTTTTTGGAGCATCGAATTCTAGTAATCGAAAGATTTCTGGAGGATCATGTGACACTAAAAACTGTAATAACGATGCTATAATTACACAAAAAAATTAATCAATGATTTTAATATTTGTTTTTAAATGTTCAATTCTAATATTAGTTCACAATATTAATGTTCTACTGTATTTTGCCCTCAAAGAGCCCTCAATTTTTTTTTCTTCTTTATATATTTCCCGAATGATGTTTAACAGTAATTGAATATTGAATATTCAGGAAATTTTCACAGTATTTCCTATAATATTTTTTTCTTCAGGAGAAAGTCTTATTTGTTTTATTTCGGCTAGAATAAAAGCAGTTTTTAATTTTTTAAACCCATTTTAAGGTCAATATGATTAGCCCCTTTAAGCAATATTTTATTTTAGATTGTTTACAGAACAAACCACTGTTATAGAATGACTTGTCTAATTACGCTAACTTTAACCTAATTAACCTAGTTAAGCCTTTGAATGTCACTTTAAGCTGAATACTAGTATCTTGAAAAATATCTAGTCAAATATTATGTGCTGTCATCATGGAAAAGATAAAATAAATCAGTTTTTGAGTTATTAAAACTATTATGTTTAGAAATGTGTTGAAAAATCTTCTCTCCTTTACACAGAAATTGGGGGAAAATTTTGAGGGGGAAATAATTCAGACTTCAACTGCATATGTGTATATTAATATAGTAGCAGTCTCATATTCTGCATATCTCCTCAGGATCAGACCTAATTGATTAGAGCAAGCTGTTCCCAAACATTTAGATTTCCTCAACTGAATTATGAAAAGTA